>OW026300.1:32530508-32690508 GCA_932273695.1 Apotomis betuletana | reverse complement strand
TCGGACATAATTCCTAATACTAGGACCGATATGTTAACGATTGTATATTTTATGCAAAGACCATCCAGCTTTTTTAAATTTCCTTTTGCTTGAAACTCCGTTCACAGTTTAACAAAGAATAAGGAATATGGAAGTAGCCGGGAACGTCGATTCTTGCAGAATGTCCATTCATGCTCAACTTCGATCGCAATGAATAAAGAATTCTTCTTGCAGGCCTGATTAAGGTTCCGCAAATACATGTAATACAAATAATAAATACTGCGTAGCGTGCAAGGAAGGCACAAGGGAATCTTAAGAGATAGATTTACATATCTCTTATAAAGGGAGGGAAATTCAAATGCGGATATGTTGAGTTTTTGCCTTCTACACACCGACACATGGCTGTTACAACTAATTTCATATGTTCCCTTACTGTATCTTAACCTGTGAATTTGGGTGCTCTGGTGTTAACCAAAACGAAGCTACATAAATGAGGGTTTGAAAATGAGACGAAACGGTTCGAGAAAAGGTAGGTACTGGCCCGCTTCTTGTTTTTGGTCTTGGCGGGGGCAGTGCCCCCAAATTTGGCATTGTTCATCGAATTTTAGTACTCGTATTAAAAACCATAACAAAAATTCAAAAAACGCTTAGACGTGTGCTTCACCTGGTTATAAAAGTGGCCATCACGCCATCACGCAACGGAAAGGTCATATGCAGACCTAGGAATATAAGTCAGGGTAGTACGCTTGGACCTACTCAGTTTATTATAATGATCAATGACTTGCCGGACTCAGTTAGTACTGCGAAATGCTTATTGTTTGCAGACTACTTAAAGCTGTTCTTGGGCGTGACCGATAGTAATGACTGTGAGGCACTCCAGCGGGATATAAATGCGGTAGTAAATTGGAGTTACGAAAATAAGTTACATTTTAACATTTCTAAATGTAAAACAATCACATTTGCTAGAGCTAAATCTCCGATAATGAACACCTATAACGTAGGAGGTATCCCGCTGGAGCGTGTCACAGAAATCCGGGACCTAGGCCTAACACTGGATAGGCAATTGGATTTCAGAGAACACGTCGCAACGATTTGTAAGAGTGCGAGCAGAATGCTGGGTTTTGTCATCAGAGTAGCGTACAACTTCTCCGGCACCAAAATCGCGATTCTACTCTACAACGCTTTTGTCAGAAGTAAGCTAGAATTCGGAGCCATCGTATGGGATCCGCACGAATCAAAGTACTCCACCATGGTAGAAAAGGTCCAACGTAAATTCGCGAGATTTGTATACAAGCGGCAACACGGCTATTACCCATATCTGTACCCATCACTATTCGTATCGGGTATGGTAGGCCTCGACACTTTGGAAATCCGAAGGAAGATGCTGACTATAGTGCACTACTATCAGCTACTCAACAACAGAGTGGACAACCCGTCCGTGCTGGAGCGCATGAGGCTGGTGGTGCCTGCGGTGGGCGGGGGCGGGCGGTCGGCGTCGGTGGCGCCGCGGCGTGCCGACGCAACGAGCGTGCATGATGCTTAATACAATGATAGAGCGGCTGCCTCATGCGAACGTGTTCGCCGACGGTATGGGTACGTTTGTGAGACTGATTGCGCTCTATCTTAACAGCTGCCATAGTATTTAGTGGTTTTGTCTGCAATAATTGTCATTTTTATTTTTATTTTATTTTCTGTTTAGTATTTCTTTAACAATATTCTGTGTTATCTGTGTTAGTATAGTACTAATTATTATTACCTCATTATGTAAGTGTTTTGGTTCCGTACTGTTAATTTACATAATTACTGAAATAAATAAATTAAATTAAATTAAAGGACAAATTTTAATGACAGCCACTAGCAGCTAGGGACCGCCTATATCGATGAACCCAATTATCGATGCTTATCCCATAATATACTAAGGACCGCGCAAAGTTTCTTTATAAAAATAATAATCCATTGAATTGAAAATTTATTGAAAGTATACAAATGAAACAATATGTAATTATATATATAGTTATCAAAAGGATTTTTAAACCTTCATTCATATATTTTTCTTCATTCCGACGACATTGACAATTAGTACTCCTTTCATTATAAGTGTCTAAGTCGGAAAGCAGTTTTTTATCTAATTAGGTATGTAAAGAGATAATAATAACTGTTTCATAGTTCAACGGTATTCATAACCTAGCGATCATTTAAAACTTTATAATATAATTATTTGGCATTCTTCATAATTATTTTTAATTATTATAATAATATATAATGATAATTGTCACCAGAATAGTACCTACACAAGAAAATACAAACTCAAAAAGCGTGCTAGGGGCACTAGTATGATAAGCATCGATAATTGACTTTATCGATATAGGTGATCCGCAGCTGCTATTAGCTGTCATTAAATCTTGCCCTTTATATTCCTAGGTCTGGTCATAAGGAAATCAATATGCTATTTCCCTCTAAGAAGGAACAAGACCCACTGCGTCAAGGCAAGCAAAGTTATGGTGAACACCTAGTTAGTTACACACCGGCTGAATCTTAAAGAACTTAACATTACATCTAGACACGCGGCAGCGTGTCCAGCCAAGTTCACCCCAGGAACTGGCGAGCAGCAGCCGTGGGTATATTACACCAACCGTTTGGAGCCACTTTTGAATCCTACAATAACCCCAAAATTTCATAAATATAGGTGAAATAGATATTAAGATATAAAAGTTAAAAAAACAGCATATTGACCACTGACTGACTAGTAATCAAAAACTAACCCACTTCCAGGGGCCCTATGATGGTTGCGTTTATCACGCGATAAATAAGTGATAAAGCATCCGTCACGCTTTGACATAATGCGAGTGTGAGTGACATATGCTTTGTCACTTATTTATCACGCGATAAACGGCCCCCAAATAGGCCCCCAGGTGGCCTAGAAAGGTGAAATTTCTAGCCAAGTCAAGTCTAGATATTCAATTACACCGCAAATTATTTAATAAATGTTAGTTTAGATTATTTATCTCAACATTAGAATGTTCTTGTAAAATATAAAACTATGTCAGTTTACATTACTTATCATATAGTGATCGTCGATTTACATTATATACAAATACAAAAATCTTAACAACTAACTTGGTAGTACACAATAATAGTATACATAATTAAAATAAATAAATACATTATAGTACCAATCCCAATGCATTGAGTAAAATAATTGTTTGTTATAATTTAAGAATTTATATTAACTATTAAGTAGCAAACATTGTAGTATTGTATTACTAAAATAGTATGTTGCATGCTCTTGTATCTAAACATTTTATTGTAGGGCAAAGAACTTGGCACTCATATAGATCTTCGTTCTTTTGTCCGCGAAATCAATAAAGTTGCACGCGATATTGAACTTGACTCTCATTTAACATGCATAATTAATAAAAAAAAATACTTTAAGTGAAACATAGAACTTCCTCCTTTTTTGACGTTGGTGAAAAAGAACGTCTCCCTCCCAAAATTAAAATGGCATCCCGCACCAATGAATCATGGTGTTAACTCCGCCATTTGTACTTGTATTGAGCAATAAAGTTTAAATAAGTAAATGTAATTTATCAGCATTTCCATATTTAATTAATGCTTGTTGAATAACGGATTTTTAGACTCAACATTTCAACATTCAGTCGTTAGCAACAACTGATAGATCGGGTTTCAGATATAACCTCAGGGTAGAAAGGTCATAAAAGTCACAGTTATTCACAGCTTTACAACCTTTTGACTGTGAAGCATGAACAGGCTATTTGAGCGTTGATTGGTCCAATTTGGAATTCCAAATTGACAATCTAACGTTCCCGTAACAGATTGTGTTTTTTTTTTCTATTTAACGAGGCTGTCTTAAGAGTTCGTTTGTTAAAGTTTTTTTTTTATTATAAAGACGTTGGCGCTAATTCGACGGAGATTAGCGATAATTTGAATTTAGCAATATTTCTGTAATATTTCCATTTTTAGGGTTCCGTAGCCAAATGGCAAAAAACGGAACCCTTATAGATTCGTCATGTCTGTCTGTCCGTCTGTCCGTCTGTCCGTCTGTCTGTCCGTCTGTCCGTCCGTATGTCACAGCCATTTTTTTCCGAAACTATAAAAGCTATACTCTTGAAACTTGGTAGGTAGATGTATTCTGTAAACCGCATTAAGATTTTGATGCAAAAATAAAAAAATAATAATAAATATTCGGGGGGGAACTTAAGTGGCAGTGGGCGGGGCACATTGCTCGTAGAATCGATGGCCGTTGGGGCAGAAAGGTTCTTGAGTGGCGACCGCGGACCGGAAGACGCAGCGTTGGAAGGCCTCCAACAAGGTGGACCGACGACCTGGTTAAGATCGCGGGTAGAAATTGGATGAGGGCGGCGCAAGATCGATCGTTGTGGAGAACTTTGGGGGAGGCCTTTGTCCAGCAGTGGACGTCTATAGGCTGATATGATGATGATGATGATGATGATTCGGGGCCCCCATACTTAGAACTGAAACTCAAAAATTGTTTTTTCATCAAACATATACGTGTGGGGTATCTATGGATAGGTCTTCAAAAATGATATCGAGGTTTCTAAAATATATTTTTTTTAAACCGAATAGTTTGCGTGACAGACGCTTCCAAAGTGGAAAAAGTTGGTCCCCCCCCTCTAACTTCTAAAATAAGAAAATGAAAAATCTAAGAACAACATATGATGTACATTACTATAAAAACTACCAACGAAAATTGTTTTGAATGAGATCTAGTAAGTAGTTTTTTTTTAATACCTAATTTTGCACCTAATTTATATGGGGCGCTATACATACCAGGTGCAAACTTAACTTAACCACTTAGGGATGGAAAGTGTTTATACGGAACCCTCGGTGCGCGAGTCCGACTCGCACTTGGCCGGTTTTTTGCTATTCGAGCTGTATTTAGTTACACAAAATGATATTTCAAAGATGAAATGGTAAAATTATATTGCTCGCTCGGTCATTTGTACTTTAGCGATTTGATTCGCCATTTTCAATCTTACTACAAACTTTAGCAATCTGATTCGCCGTTTTAACCCTTAACTACCTACGTCCGATTTCTATAGCACAACCACCTACGAGAGGTCATGGAGACCTCTACTTGAAATGGGTCTAAAATATTTTTAAATATTTATGTTAGAGGTACATTTATATAATATTTACCGTTTTAACGGTTTTAGGCATTTATTAACAAATATCGATACAACATTAATCAACAATATGTTCTTTAAACTTAACATAATAACATTCCCTTATGTTTTTTACGAAAAAATATTTTTAAATCATTTGGAATATGAGATCACTAAATATTCTGACACTATATATTCTTTTCTTGGTAAATCTTAAAGTACAATAATCAGTCATGCAAATCAGCTATAAATTTTATATAAAAATAAGTATTTTTTATAAAATTGCAAGCTACTAAAATAGCTATTTCTTTAGCTTAGTCATATTCCCGTAAAATGTTTTAAATAACAAAAATTTAAATTTTGCAACACGAGATCACAAAATATTCTTAGACCATTTATTTTTTTCTTGATAAATCTTAAAGTACAATATTCAGTCAAGCTAATCAGTTATAATTTTATATAAAACCAATATTTTTTATAGCCGTTTCTCGCGACAGCCAATAAACAGTTTATTCGAGCATTGAATGCAGATTGATTTCTTGCATTCAATACATACCTATGTACTGCGTCTTCCGCTGCTTTTTTGGTCACAAGTTGAGCAACATTTTCAAACTTGCAATAATAGCACTTCGTCATCAGAACATGACGAAAGCAGTATATGACTATAGCAGAACATGACATCCATCTAAAACCCAGGTGGTTCTAAGTTTGATTCTAAATCGCTACCTTCATCATCCGGCAAGACATCTTCATCGGAGGGCACTTCTCGTAATCATCTTTCGATCGTTGCGTCATTAGGAAGCATTTTTAACTAAAACTAAACATGATATGCGGTCAAGTATTGAAAATTACAACCTCATAAAAATAAACGCAACCACCTAGGCAAGGTCTCAGATACCAGCAAGATATAATACGTGACCACCTAGGCAAGGTCGCTGAGACCACTGAAGACAGTTTTATACTCACCAAATTCACAGAGGCACACGTCCGAACGCGTCGAACGCATGGCTAGCACTGAGACGGCAGCGAGGAAAGGTACAAGGTCACAGAGGTCCGTGCCATGAACATACGATGAGTTATTTACAAATTTTGTATTTGTCTGGTCCTGAGGACCTTGCCTAGGTGGTTAAGGGTTAAATCTTACTACAAAATAGAACGTGTTACTTTATAAGGAGTATTTCCCAGGGTACACTTGCCGATTACCTAGTAAAAAAAAATTGGCTAAGTGCGAGTGAGATTCGCGCACGAAGGGTTCCGTACCATTATCTGTAAGTTAGTTACCCCCTTAAATATTTATTTCATTTTATTTTAAGTATTTGTTGTTATAGCGGCAATAGAAATAGGTACATCATTTGTGAAAATTTCAAGTGTCTAACTATCACCATTCTTGAGATACAGCCTGGTGACAGACGGACGGACGGCGAAGTCTCAGTAATAGGGTCCCGTTTTTACCCTTTGGGTGCGGAACCCTAAAAAGTTCTCGCTGATAGCTGTTTTTTTTTTCCTCACTTTATAAAAGCAACTCAAAACCACAGTCTGTTACAAATAAAACGCTTTCATAGTCATCAAACGAGGTGGATTTCTCTTCGAGTTTTTAATGAACTGTCCTCTCTTTGCTCGGTGCAAATGGAATTGTCAAAACGAATGGGCAGAGCCTTTTCAATGTCCATTCCTCGTTTCACCTTTGTCGACATCGCAGAATATAAAAGAAATGGAAGTTCTGGTCAAACACAGGAATATTCGACGTTTATAGAGACATCGATTCTATGTTGCCAGGTCAAAGAATTCGCTTTGTATGTAGCGAGAGATTTAGGCTTCCTCTCGACAGATAAGCGGAGCGGAGATATGTAAAATAAACGAATTGCATTCCTCAAATTTTAAGAGGCCTTATTCCTTTTAAAATTTATTTTTTTCATATCATGACATCATATAATGATAAATTTACCCAACTTTTAGAAGTGAATTTTTCCCGAGTTCTTGGTAGTAACATATATATACATGCTTTAATTGCGTGCAGTTGAAAATAAGTTGAAAAAACTAATATTCCGCGTGAATTTTGTAAATTTCGAGTACTTTTTGAGACAAAAATTATCAATGAAAAACTCAAAATGTATACATGTTTCAAATATATACCAATAAATCCCAATAGCTAAGAAACATGTTTGATCGTTTAGGAAAATGTCTAAAACAACCAGCATTTTAAAAGTAATAAGGCCTCTTAATGCACTTCTTTTGGGCCTCACAAAGACGCAGCCTTAGACAGTACATCTCTCTTTTTCTCACTTCGAGCGTGCAAAAGAGACATATGTATACTGTCGCGGCCACAAGAAGCCGTAGTGTGCGGAGCCAGTTATTATGCGACTATTACACTTTCCTAAATTAGCCACTAACGAGAGGGATGCGGCAATATGTGAGACACGTAGTATGGAGATAACTCCATCTCACTCCTTGGTATTGCTGCATCTCTCACTTAGGATGCTTTTAGCCAAGTGTAATAACTAGGGGAAGATTGGCACCATTCGTACACGGGGCAGCTTCATACATTCACTATTACAGCTTATCAGGACAATATATTTATTATGGGTTTGTGTGTGTGGGTAGGCGCTGACGGCGCCCGGTGGACCACGAAGTTAGCTGTCAGTGCGGTTACCAAGAGCGACACGAGAGGGCGTTATTTGTTTTCGCACCCTTTAAATAAATTTATCGTCGATGTTCTCGGATGTATCGTGCTTAAATGAAGCGGTAAATCTGAAAACTTTGTTGATCAACAGTAAGTAAATACTATCATTTCCATGATAAAGTACATATTTTGTGTATTTCTCTTCATGAATTTTGTGTAGTTACCAATATTTTATTTTTGACCTTCGGGGCAGGTTCGTACGCCTACACCTGGGGCACATTCATATACGTCATGCATGTACCTCCTATTAACATGATTCTTTTTATTTCAGAAAATTAGCAAAAATAGTTCGGAATTATACGAAAAAGAGTTTTCTAACGAAATAGAGTCACAATTGATCGAATATATAGAAAATTTTCGAAAATGCATTGCGGGCTCAAAAGTCAGAAAGCTGTCATATGATTATGCCAAAGAATTGAATCGGAAATATCCGCCAATGGGATTGGCGGGTATTGACTTGTTTTTAAAGACCATTTTAACAATTTTTGATATTATAATTGCTGTTTTATTTAACATGTACGAAGTTATCTCACACTGTCTGAATGTTCCCCGACCCATGTACGAATGTGCCCCTTGAGTGGGGTAGATTCGGACATTTGACAGCTTCTACTAAAAGTCGATCTACTCGTTTGTTGTAAAGGTTACGTAGCATAACATCTAAAATCAAATGTCATAAACTTGATACCCATACGTCTAGAATGCCGAAAGCCTAAATGAATAATGTTCGTAATCTATAACGTTCGAAATACATACAACACGACTGGTCGAATGAATATAATATCGAAGTACAAAATGAATAATATTATTTGTCATAAACTTGATACACATACGTCGAGAATGTCGAAAGCCTAAATAAATAATGTTTTTAATCTATAACGTTCGTAATACATACAACACGCCTGTACCTGGAATACATTTTGTGGACGTAGACTGATCGAATTAAATAGTGTAATATATATATATATATATAAAAATACAAAATATTATATCGTATGAATATTTATTTAAACTTAAACTAAAACACAAGTAGGTACTTAATTCTTTTATAACAAAAACATTTTAAATGTATAATCACAAATTGGCAGCAATATTCTTCAAAAGGTCGAAGTGGCCGTATTCGTGTATTTTCGTTATAATATTTGCTATATTACAAATATGCGATTCATTTTTCCTATGTCTTTTTGACGGAATTTGATGTCCCAGTTTTATTTTTTCAATTTCCATAATATTGTTCTTGGTTTCTTTTTTGCCGATTTTTAACAAAAGTATAACCATTTCGCCATAATAATGTCCCACCTTTTTAGGGTTCCGTAGTCAACTAGGAACCCTTCTAGTTTCGCCATGTCCGTCTGTCCGTCCGCGGCTTAGCTCCGTGATCATTAGTACCAGAAAGCTGAAATTTGGTATGAGTATGTGTATGTATCACGCCGACAAAACGGTAGAATAAAAACTAAAAAAACATTTTTTTTCGGGCACCTCCCGTACACCTAAAGAGGGGGTGATTTATTTTTTTCGTTCGAAAACTAGTGTGTGGGGTGTCGGTGAATAGGTCTTTTAAAAATAATAGGGGTCTTCAAACATTATTTTTTGATCAAGTCAGCAGTTTTGTAAACATTCGCTCCGAAAATAAAAAAGAATAGTGTAACCCCTCTAACTTTTCAACCACGGGTCAAAAAATTATGGAAAAATTCATGAAAATGAGGCCTTATAAGTACTTTCAATGAAAACTATATTGAATAAAATCGGTTGAGCCGTTTTTGAGTTATCGCAAAAAACCATAATTTTCTTTAAAATGACGTACACTTCGAACGTTACACATATTGGTTAAGTGCCATACTATATTTAAAAAAATCGCTCAATCTGGCGCGTTTAATCGATAACTTCCAGAAGGTAATAAGTAATTACTGTTACTTTGGCGTTAACGACCTTTTTATAGAGCTTGAAATCTTTCTCGTAATGTAAGTCTTTCTCGTAATTTTCGTCTATAGTGAAAGATGGGCAACTACGGAACCCTACACTGAGCGTGGCCCGACATGCTCTTGGCCGGTTTTTGACTTTTAATAAACTCCATCTTCAAGTTTTGGCTGACTGATATGACAGAAGACAGAAACAAAGCCATGCTACGTTATGTTGACAAGTGATTTATTGATTTTTAAAGAGGTGCAGTGACATTAATATCTTAGGTACTTATAGAATATTAAAGAGGTTGATCTACTGATAGCCCGATAACTAGTTGAGAGCACTATTTTCTGTACGCATTTTGTATTTCGGTGTGTACATTAATTCGGTGTAGATTATATTATCCAAACCGAAACGACGAGGGCGGGTCGCTAGTTAATAGGATAAAGCTAAATCTCAGACAACGTCATCTGTCTTTTATACCATAATAGATAGATAATACTCAAAGATTTTATTACGTTATATAATTTGACTTTATGTATTTTCAACGTTATACATAGTGAGCAGTATAGATTACAAATGTTATCAATTTAGACCGTAGAGTTTTTAAATTTATGATAAAAGAAGTTATTATTACCGTACGTTATGCAACTTGACCGTATATATTTTGAACGTATGAAAAACGAACTTATGACATTCGATTTTAGATGTTATGCTACGTAACCGTTGTAAAAGTAGGCGACGTCTAACTTTTTAATTAGGAAGCTAAATGTATCTGCTATATTATAGAGGCCGATGGACGAATCTATCTTTAAAAATAAAAATTACAAAAACCGGAATGTAAAAAGTGTACGAATGGTGCCAATCTTCCCCTAAGCCTTTTAGTTAATTTTCTCCGCTCCGCTACTCTGGACAGGCAACCTTAAGAGTCAGCGCACACTACGGCTTCTTGTGGCCGCGAAAGTACATCTCTCTTTTTCTCACTTCGAGCGTGGAAAAGAGACAAGTGTACTGCGGAGGTAACACATGTCTTCGAAAAAATAACAGTGCTATCAGTAAAAAACCGGCCAAATTCGAGTCTGACTCGCGCACCGAGGGTTCCGTACAAACACTTCCCCATCCTAACTGGCCGGGTAAAGTTAACATTTAAATTAAAAATTTGCACCTGGTATGTATGGCGCCCCATAAAAATGAGGTGCAAAGTTAACGTATAACCATTGTTATATAATGTATAAGCCCTTAAATATTAATTTTATTCCTTTTTTAGGGTTCCGTAGCCAATTGGCAAAAAACGGAACCCTTATAGATTCGTCATGTCTGTCTGTCCGTCTGTCTGTCCGTCTGTCCGTCCGTATGTCACAGCCATTTTTTTCCGAAACTATAAGAGCTATACTGTTGAAACTTGGTAGGTAGATGTATTCTGTGAACCGCATTAAGATTTTGATGCAAAAATAAAAAAATAATAATAAATATTGGGGGCTCCCCATACTTAAAACTGAAACTCAAAATTTTTTTTTTCATCAAACACATACGTGTGGGGTATCTATGGATAGGTCTTCAATAATGATATCGAGGTTTCTAAAATATTTTTTTTCTAAACCGAATAGTTTGCGTGACAGACGCTTCCAAAGTGGAAAAAACTTGGTCCCCCCCCCCTCTAACTTCTAAAATAAAAATGAAAAATCTAAAAAAAACATATGATGTAGGTACATTACTATAAAAACTACCAACGAAAATTGTTTTGAACGAGATCTAGTAAGTAGTTTTTTTTTTAATACCTAACTTTGCACCTAATTTATATGGGGCGCTATACATACCAGGTGCAAACTTAACTTAACCACTTAGGGATGGAAAGTGTTTGTACGGACGGAACCCTCGGTGTGCGAGTCCGACTCGCACTTGGCCGGTTTTTAGTATTTGTAGTTATAGCGGCAACAGAAATACATCATCTGCTATCACGGTTCACGAGAAGCCTGGTGACAGACGGACAGACAGACAGACAGGCAGACGGACAGCGAATTCTTAGTAATAGGGTCCTGTTTTTGGGTACGGAACCCTAAAATGTAGGGCAAAGTATTTGTGCTGGCAAGAGCCGAATAAAAGTAGCCGCGAATTGTGCTGAATTATGTTAACTTGGAGGGGCCTAGTCCAACAGCAGATGATTTCATGACGATGACTTTTTGTTAAAAATAGTACTTAGATAGAAAACACATAACACATACCGATATGCACACACACACACACACACACACACACACACACTCACACACATACACACACACACACACACACACACACACACACATACATACATACATACATACATACATACATACGCACACGCACATACAGACGCATACACGCGCATACATACATACAGACGCATACACGCGCATACACACACACACACACACACACACACACACACACACACACACACACACACACACACACACACACACACACACACACACACACACACACACACACATACATACATACATACATACATACATACATACATACATACGCACACGCACACACACACACACACACACACACACACACGCGCACACACACACACACACACACACACACACACACACACACACACACACACACACACACACACACACACACACACACACACACACACACACACACACACACACACACACACACACACACACACACACATATACACACACCGGCTGTAACAACTCCGAGGAGGAGCGGAACCTCCTAACACAAGTATTGTCATACTTACCAGGAGGGACCGGTCACTATTGTATGTACCAATTAAGTATAGTTTACCAAATAAACATTTTTGATTTGATTTGATTTTTGAGAAAAGGGTTGGAATTTATATGCTAAACAATTATTTATATTCAGTATTCAGTTTAAAAAGGCTTGATTGAAGTCAAAACGAAGTGAAAATGTGTCGTAATCGTTTCCTAAAAAAGCCAAAAGCTTGACTTGAACCTTAAGTAGCAAATGAAACAGGGGTGTGGTCTTTCAATTAGGATTCCTAATTCAGGCTCGTTTTCAATTGGGTAATTCCAGTCGGCAATCATCCTCTTTTATTTTCCTTTTCCCTCAACTTAGCTTCGTGCGCTTTAAGTTAATTTAATCATACGTAAATACAAGTACGGGTGATTAAAACACAGACGGTTCTCTCTTTTTCATCACAAGCGCCACCTAGGAATTGTGTTTTATTGGTAGGCTGTGTAAAATGCGACGCGATTGGCCGTAGAACGTGGCGGAGCATCTGGCGGATGAGTTTGCACCGCTAGCAACACGCAATAATGTGGTTAGGCTCTTTTTTGTGGAAAAACCGCAAATTAGGTTGTTCCTGGTTCTTGCGTATTTATTTTATCTAGTATCTAAGTTGCCATTCTTTAGTAACTATAATTACGAATATTATTTAAGTTTGACTTGAGAGAGCGTCCTGCTCGATCGCCCATTTAATAGGACCGTCGAATGCGTTCCATAATTTACCAGTAATATTTTGTTTTCGTAACATGTAAGTAATATTAATACAAGTTTCGTCATGTTGCTTGTATCCTTTTATATCTCAACCGCTAGCAATATGTAATCGGTAGCGCCATCAGGGTCGGCTGTTACGTAAAACCCTCAGTGATTCCTGGAACTGCCTCCAGGTGACATTTTGTCACAACAGTATACCAATAGCAGTACGTTGACTGTTTAAATTAATCATAACATTTCTTTGGAAAAAGCTACTTTATTTTTTGTTACACCACTTTATTGGCGTACAAAAATAAACTTCAATTAAGTTATGTAAGAATCGAAACCGTAACGAGTTTTGTTAAATTTAAATCACCGCCATCGGTTACTGCTATGTATAGAGAACCCTATATGACAGCAGATCATGTAAAATATGGTGCTCGACTTGATTGTGCCTAAGAATAGGTAAACTTGTTATAAGTACCTACGGCGCTGATATAATGTTTAATTTTTTAGAACTAATAAATGTCGTTTATGTATCGAGAACTGCCCGACGTGTTTAATTGAACTCGTTCGTCCTTCCTCAGAGACAAAGCTACCTGTATAGGTTCGTGGCAGATTTTTTTTTTTACTTTATTGCACATTACAAACATGTAGGTACAAATGGCGGACCTAATGCCATGAGAAGGCATCGGATATTCGGATCGATCGATCCTAAATTTGACAAAATCCTATTGATATCTCACTCATACGTCAAACAATGCCGCCTATACCTACGACCCAATAACAAAGCCGCCGCCAAAGTTTAGATAAATATCGATCCGAATATCCGATGCCCGGCCATGAGGTATTCTCTGCCAATCAACCATAAGACCAAATTAATAAACGAAACAAGAACACTATACTTAATTAGGTACATATATAACATTTTAAAGGAAAGTTACATACCTACTTTTGGAAGAGTGATACACATAAGAATTACGCAATAAGAAACGAAAAACGCCTAACAACATTGAGAAGTGTACTACATATGAGTATTATTTGGCAGAATACTTATCAGAATTCTCACTATTTTTATTCTGTTCTTCATCATGGCCAGTCGCGGTCGATTTTACACATAAAATCACTTTACGTATCTCGTCCTCAGTGACAGATGAGAAAGTAAACAAACTGTTGGGTTGGAATGGAAGGGCGTTAATTAACGAAATACTTTGAGATTTTGTGACGGGGTCTAAGTTAGAAGATTTTGAGAAGTGGACGTTTAAATCGTTTAAATAAAGTTAGTACAATTACATTGAGAAATACAATCAAAGACTTGAGAACGTTCCGTGTCTTCCGTTCAAATGAGCGTTTTGCAAAAAAAAACCCGAATCCCCGTTTATTCCACAACTTGACGTTTTTGGGTTCATCCTATTCAAAATCGATAACATTTTCAATGTGAAGAACAAAAATTGGGCAAGTGCGAGTCCGGCTCGCGTATGAAGGGTTCCGTACCATAAAACAAGTTTGTTGTATGGGAGCGCCCCTTAAATATTTATATTAATTTATTTTTAGTATTTGTTGTTATAGCGGCAATAGAAATACATCGTCTGTGAAAATTTCAACTGTTTAGCTATCACTGTTCTTGAGATACAGCCTGGTGACAGACGGACGGACGGACGGACGGACGGACGGACAGCGAAGTCTCAGTAATAGGGTCCCGTTTTTACCCTTTGGGTACGGAACCCTAAAAAAGTGTCCCAAAGTTTTAATGGGAATTTTAGTTTCTCCTACGTAACGCCCGTGCAAAAAAAATGGTCATATTCAAACGTGACGTAATGGAATGGACAAATTAAGGACACTTTCTTTATTCTTTAAATTGAAAATGCAATCGATTCTGAGTAAAACGTGAAGTTCTGAAAGAACACGCACATTTTTTTGGAAACGCCTACTAACATAATAACCATGAGTGGAAACTCCCATTTGCAAGATAATTCGCTTTTGATTAATGCAGTCAAAGTACTGACGAGAATACTTACCTGTGATTACGCGTAGCGTATTTGGGTGGGCTTGTGCGCTGTTATTACTGCGTCAGAGTAACGATTGGCGCAGGAATGTTGTGTTAAGCATCAAAGATATTCCAATTGCCTTCGCTTTTATAGAATCCGTGGGGAAAAGTCTAGGTACTGAATACTTGACTATGTTTACGCCTCTCTGGGTTGCTCGAGTACTGTTATTACTGCGTCAGAATAATTCTAATTAATTTATTGTTCCAATTCCTTTTAACATTTATAGGATCCACAGAAGAAAGTTTCTAGCAATTGAAACCTCCCTTAGGTTTTTGCTCACCTTCCTCTTTTTTTGGTGAAAATTAAAAATAAATTAGCAAATATTTCATGCAACTGATACCTACTTAAATATTTGTGCTCACTTCGTTCGCTCGTCCAAATAAGTAAATTGTCAAATAATCTACTATTATTTGTTTTACGGGTCGCAATATAGCACAACCCTTATAATACTAAACTTCTCTTGCAAACATTTGATCTTTGTATAGTAATAGTTTAAACTTCTCTTGCGTGTACCGTAACCTCCTCGTCCTCAACTGAACACCACTTCGCTAACTCTCCTCAAGGATTACCCGACCAAGTTGAGAACGTATCCAGCATCTATACATCTGCAGTACATCGATGCACGTCTCTGAGTGTCAAGCAAACATCCCTCGTGGTTTGCGGAGGCGTCGTATTTGCGAGAATAATTGAACGGGTAAAGAGTTTGAGCATCCGATCAGTATCGTTATGTCGTACTTTTAAGTATGCTGTGGGGTCTATATTGACACCTAGAATTACTATAACTGTGTTAACTGACATATAAAATAACCACTAACTTAACTACAATGGACAACATTTCATTTTTTTGAAGTCACTATATTTTAATCCCTATTCGAAGAAATTGGTTTCCTTAGCACTATAAAATATTTTTTAGAATTTTCAGATCACCATTTTTTGAGAAAAATGGATATTAATAGCAAAAGATTATTCCCAGGCTGAAGAAAGTTAATTTCAAATCACTACGATTACGTGCGATATAAAAAAATGTCTAGGTATGTGTGCGTGGAAGTAGACAAATGTCATTGATGTCATTGTCAGAATAAAATTATTTAATATTTTCACTGCTTTTTACGTTCTGTTCCAATTAAATTTTCGGAATAAAACGAATATATTATGAAATATACGCTAGAGAGGAGCGGCACACTGCCGGCAAGCCGCTTATATACTTACATTATGACAAACAAAGTTTTATGCAATAGAATTTGGGGAAACCAAAATCCAGATATCTTCCCGATATTTTTCAGCCGTGTCCTACAATAAAGGGGAAATACAAAACTAAGAAGAAAGACCAGGGGCCTTCTGTCTACTTTGTGAGATGAAGAGTTAATAAATACTCATATTCTGTGCTTGCAACCGAACCGGAAGATACCTATAGTTTAAGAAGAGCAGTTTGATGCTTGTACCAATAATGAAGCAGAATGGATATCTGTGGTGTATCAAATGCAGTGATTACGAATTTGCCATCAGTGAAATGAAACGAGGACTAGACCGAGATTTACATTTTCCAAAAGACATGTGTGTAACTTCGTAAAAAAAGTTATTTAATTAAACAGATACTAATTAGTAGCGTTATTTTTATTTATTACTTTGATTTCAAGATACGTGAAATTTGATACATTATTTTATTTATAAGTGGAAGTATTATGATTTTGAACATACATCAAAATCCAGGGAGCATTTCGACAATACGACAGTTTTGGTTGGTAAGGCTTACGAAAAAATATTGTAAATCACGAGTATTCCTACTTAGTATTTATACCTGTTATCATATCGTAATAATTTAACATTGATATATTATTAATTTAATCTTGTTTAAAAATAACAAGTATATACTAGTAAATGAGAATGTATTTTTTTGTAAACCTTACCAAAGTTATGAACAATAATCCTAATGGGAATGTTTACTATTTTTTTCACATGAAAAGCCAGTTTATCCAGATGTTTTTTATTATCTTTCAATTTTACCGGATCTTGTTGTATTTTTCGATATATGCTTATTGCAGTGTAAAAAATTAACGACTACTACTACGGAATAAAAACAATAAAGGTAATACAGATACACATTTCATTTCAATATCTGAAGCCACTTTTATTCACAGTTAGTCGTTTGAGTTGAACTGCATTGGTATTTAGACACACAAGATGCCTTCGATTTCTTTAGTGTTTTACTTGATGATCCTCCCAACACTAGGTAATTCATAGATTTGTACATTTTCTTCTAACTGAAAAAAATAACATAATATTACCCACTGAAACATTTGTATTAACTAATTGTATAATCAAAACATAGAGATTCCTAGTACTTACATTACATTACATTTATAAATTATGATCTTAACAAACAGTGAACCTTTTAAGATATTGACTTTGTACAAAGAAGAAATATTATTTATCGAGGGACACCATGATGATGCGTTTATAATTTCGTCCTGTGCCGAAACATTCTATGATAACACGGCCTTTCAATTATTATTAGAAAAAAACAGCCAAATCAATATAAAAATTGCTGAAAGCTGAGAATAAAAACAAACATCTAATATGTTACCATGACAACACGGACCTCTTAGTTTATGGACGTCGCATAACAAGTTTGTATATTGCACCTATTTTCGAGTAACAAAACTCGGGAAGTCACAGTTATCGACTTTATTCATTATTCGATATCGACAATTTTCGTTTCTGTTGGTCGAAGCTTGTATATAATCTGTGGTCAAAGTAAGTAGGTAGAAATAGAGGTTACTGGGATTTTTTCCAAAAGTTTTGAAAATGGTAGAAAATATTCTCTACATTAATAATTTCCATATAAATGTTTTTACTGTAAAATGAGTAAGAAAGGATATATTGTCAAAAAAATTCAGACCCTTTTTATATCGTGGCGTGAGCAGCAGACCAGAGGTGGCCAAGTTGAAATTCGAAAAGAGCACATTAATATCACCAATTTTCGAATCTTTACGAAATTTTTACAAGTTACCTCTATATTTCGAACCAAATGACTGGATCACTAGTTTTCACGCTTAGTATAACTTCAAAATCGATGCAAAATATACTCAGTTACACGAACACGCAACACAATAATTGTTTCGAAAAGCTACGAAAAAATATGTTGACACACATTAGGCAGAATTATCACTAGTCACTTTCATTCTTTAAAAGCTAGTACATTATATTTATTATTATTATTTATCGATATATTTGCTTCCGAGCGATGTACTACACTATTTCAAAGTGTGACTGGAATAGCAAAATTCGTAATCAATGTAGTAAGAGCGAGAGAGCGGGCCAGCTAAGGAAGGTCTATTTATTTCTATATTTGTTGAACAATAACAGTTCAATGCTTTTTTGCTAATATTTGACAACGCAGTGTCTCTGAAATAACGCATCTTTTTCCAGGAGGCTTTGTGAAAAAGTTTGTTAGGAATCGTAATCAAGCTAGTTAATCCGTGCATGACAGTAATAACGCCTGTCACATTGAGTCCACAGATGCACTACATTTTTTACTTATAAATGCACAGGCGGTATCCATTCCCGCCTGGAAATTGCGTTACGCCTTTTTGGAATAAATTACTTTTATTTTTACAAAAAAAGGTGTCTAAAACTAAAAAAAGAATTAAAAGAAAAAAGAGTGTCGTGTAATTTTGCAAATACTATTAGATAAATCAATAAAAGGTAGGGGTAAAAAAAATGAAATGTTGTCCATTTAAAGTACCCTTTTGTAAAATTGACATATAATGTATTTGTGCATTATGAATAAATGAGTATGAGTATTTTTCGTCGAATGTTTCCTTTCGCCGAAAAATCATTTCGTAGAAAGTATTTGAGACTACTATTTGAGACTGATTTGAGACTGTTATATGTAAATTAGAAAACAAACCTAACCTAATCAATACGATAATATTTGCAAGAATCATAAAAAAATATGATTACACGGGAATAAAAATTCGGCGGAACGATTTTTCGGCAAAATTAATTATTCGACGAAACAACTATCAAGGAAGCAAAGGGCTCCAATGCTGTGGTATCGTAAGGGGATTGTTAAGAATTGATTACAGTATTTATGTAAGCTAGAGTCGGTGATGGGTGTGACGAGGTAACAAGATAATAATATATGTAAGTATATGTAGTCACTGTTAGAGTAAAACCACTCAAATAGTATAAGAGTAGTTTATTCCGTGGACAGTGATAGGTTGAAGATAATGAATCGTAATACATAGCAACCGTCACATTTAAATCTAACGTTACGTTACTACAAAAACATCAGCCAGACATACAACATGTAGTTTATATAGGCTCCAACACCACCCCTTAAACTATATGTTCCGTCCAGTACAAATAATAACTACCTATACACTACGGAGCACTAAGCATATATAAATCTCTTACAAAACGTTGAAATTTTTCAATGCATAAAGGCTTTGTCAAAACATCCGCTAACATGTCCTCAGTGCACATGTACTTAACAGTTATCACACCATTCTCGACAATTTCGCGAATGAAATGATGCCTAACATCAATATGCTTAGTCCTAGCATGAAACATATGGTTTTCCGACAATTTAATTGCAGATTGATTGTCATTATACACTAATATTTTCACGTCTACATTCAAGCATTCTGACATGAACGCTTTAAGGAACAATGCCTCTTTGCACGCATCCGATAAAGCCATATACTCAGCTTCAGTGCTAGAAAGAGCCACTGTACGCTGTTAACGACTCTCCCACGAAACTATGGATTTGCCTAATTTAAATATATATCCGGTATAAGACCGACGATCGACTATACTAGCCGCCCAGTCCGCGTCCGCTGAACCTGTCACATTCATTCCACTCTTCTCATACGTAATACTGTGGTTAATCGTACCTTTAAGATATCGAAGCACACGCTTCGCCGCTTTCCAGTGAGGTTCCGAGTAGCAATCGTTGAATTGACTTAGCATACTCACAGCATGCGCTATGTCAGGACGCGTACAGACTGCGATATACATCAGGCAACCAATCAAGTTTCTATATTCGTAGTCTCCATTCTTCTCAGCTCTAGCAAGTTTTAAACCAACTTCCATCGGTGTTTTAGCAGGTTTGCAATCTGTCATTTTAAACCTTTCCAAAACTTTGCTAATATAGCTAGACTGATCCAAAATAATCTTTCCATCCTTACGACAGACATGTATACCTAATACACTTTTCGCAGGCCCAAGAAGGATCATAACAAACTGTTTCATTATCTCCTCTTTTACCGCCTTTTTCTCAGTTTGACTGTTGCTAAACACCAAAATGTCATCAACATATAGGCCGAGAATGACAAGTCCATTATTGTTCGATCTTACGTACACACACGGCTCAGATGCCAACCTTTTGAATTTCAACTTCTTAACAAGCACGTCGTTTATCTTTTCATTCCATGATCTACTGGCTTGTTTTAATCCGTACACAGCCTTAAGTAATCGATATGCTTATCCTTTGCTGTTCTCTACATCAAAGCCTTCAGGAAACTCCATATAAACGACTTCTTTTAAGTCTCCGTTGAGAAAAGCAGTTTTCACATCCATATGATCAACTTCCATATCATATTCAGCCGCTAATGCCAGAAGTAGCCTTATTGTGGAGTACCTCACGACGGGTGAGAATGTTTGAAAATAATCCACTCCATACTTCTGCGTGAATCCTTTCGCAACCAATCGAGCCTTGTACTGCAGGAGCTCTCCATTTAATCCTCTCTTTTTCTTAAATATCCACTTGCACTTAACAGGTTTCTTGCCCTTCGGTAAGTCCACAAGTTCCAGACATTTATTATCCAAAAAAGATTGATATTCATCCTGCATTGCTGCCTTCCATTGCGTAGACTCAGGTCCATCGAGTGCTTCACGTACGGTATTTGGTGTATCCGTATCGCAACTCGCTAATGCTGATACCAAAGCATCTTCAAATTCGTTCCTATCTCTTGATTCATCTGAATCCCAAGAGGACGATCCAGGAACGTAGTCTTCATCCGAAGTACTACAAGATTCACTAGTTTCAGAAGATTCTGTGTCTTGAGTCTGGTGCTCGTGGGGTTCTTGCATCGGTACAACAGGTTCTGCCGCCAGCGCTCCTACATTTCCAGATCCAGGGTTTATTGATGATCATGTACGGAGTCGGCACGTTGACCACTTGTTGCTGATCCTTCTGTACAGAAATATCTTTATAGAATTTATCTTCTACAAACACGACATTCCGCGAAGTAACGACTTTATTAGGATGAGCAGGATCTAAAAGTCGATATCCTTTAGTATCCTCGCAGTAGCCTATAAATATGTACTTCTTACATTTCGGATCCAACTTTTTCCGATTTTCCAAGACGGAGTAAGCAACACAACCAAAAATTCTTAAATGGTTCAAGTTTACCTTACTTCCCGACCACTTCTCCTCAGGAGTAGCACCCAGCACAGCTTTCGTTGGTGATCTATTCTTTAAATAAACCGCGGCGCTCATTGCTTCCGCCCAGTATTTCTGTTCCAAGCCGGCACCCTGCAACATACACCTTGCAGCCTCAACAATCGTGCGATTAGCCCTCTCCGCAACAGCATTTTGTTGTGGACAGTGAGGCACAGTTTTCTGGTGTATAATACCATGCTGCTTCAAAAATAACTCGAAGGGTTTATTTACATACTCGCCTCCATTGTCGGTCCTCAACACTTTAATAGTTTTATTAGTTTGATTCTCGACCAGCGATTTAAATTGTTTAAAAATATCGAAAACTTGATCTTTTGTTTTAATAAAATAGCAAAAAGTTTTCCGCGTAAAATCATCTATAAAAAGTAACATATAACGAGCACCTCCAATTGACGTTGGCGACATAGGCCCACAGACGTCGCTGTGTACCAGACCTAGGACTTCAGTAGCTCGAGTGAACGACTTCTTCGGGAAAGGCAACTTCGCAGTCTTGCCTTCAATACAAGAAATACATTGTTTATAATTCGAGTTTTCAAAGTCAATGCCATTAGCCATACCTGATTTCAATAGGTTCATGCTCCTTGAGTTTAGATGACCCAAACGCTGATGCCACACATCTTGAGATATCACACATCCAGTCCCCACATTCGCCACAACTTGATCAGCGGACTCGGACTCAGACGTACTTGATACATTGCATATACGCGACGAGAAAGTTTCTAATTTATATAAACCATTCTCACGTTTAGCAATAGCAATTAAAACATTATCAAAATATATTTTGACAAAATTCAGAACAGAAAATAACTCGAAAACCTTTAGATGTCAAAACGTTGACAGACATTAAATTACATGACAGATTCGGAATAAAAACAACATCACTTAGAGTTTTTATGCCATCTCGAACATGCAGTTTGGTACTGCCACGACCCGCACTCCGAATTTTATCGCCGTTCGCCACCGTAACTTCCAAACTTGTATCCACCACGAAGTCCTGAAGAATATCCTTTCTGTTGCACAGATGGCATGATGCGCCGCTATCTATGTACCACGCGTTCGACTGTACATTCGCGGACAGCGCGCTCAGCATATTCGCCGTGCCTTTACTAGGATTCTTCAACTCCGTATTCTTAGTAGGACAGTTCCTGGAAATGTGACCCAGCTTCTTACAGCGGAAACATTTGACAGGCTTTTCGTGTCGCTTTGCCACCATAACGGAACCACTGCTCGTGTCCGTTCCGTTGGTCCGGCGCTGTTCCTCTTGTAAAAGTTTTTGTTTGACCAGCTCGCTCGACATTTTTACGTTGCAGTTTTCCAACGCCATTATCAGTGGGTCATAGTCGGATGTGAGCCCACTAAGCATTATGACAGCTAAATACTCGTCTTCCAGCGCAGCTCCGATGTCTGTTAATTGTTGTGAGACATCACATACCTTCGCGAGATACGTCTGCATGTCGGGATACTCTTGCAGTTTCATCCCAAACAGCTGCCGCATAAGACCTAGCCTTCTGCACAACCCCCGGTCCTCATACGCAGACTGCAGACTATTCCACGCCTCCCAACCGGTAGACGCATTCCGCACGTGCGTGATTGCCGCAGGATTAATGCTCAAACAAATGCGAGCCAGAGCTTTCTCCTGTTTCTTCTTATCTTCACATACGGCCTTACCGTCTTTAGTCTCTACGCACTCCCAAAGATCCTCATGGATTAAAATCATCTTCATGACGAATTTCCATGACCCATAGTTCCCCATGCCGTTTAATTTTTCAATGGCAGGAACAATAGCCGCCCCTGTAACGGACGTCGCCATTGCGATATTTGAGATTTCGTGCACACACTTTTCACGATAAAAGAAACACTCAACACATCACTAGCGCTTACTTATATTAGCGCTCTGCTACCATGTTAGAGTAAAACCACTCAAATAGTATAAGAGTAGTTTATTCCGTGGACAGTGATAGGTTGAAGATAATGAATCGTAATACATAGCAACCGTCACATTTAAATCTAACGTTACGTTACTACAAAAACAGCCAGACATACAACATGTAGTTTATATAGGCTCCAACAGTCACAGCTAGTGTACTAAAATTACTTCGACTGATACTCATTTAGTCATAGGAGGTTGTTTTTTCTGGTTTTAAATATTACTAGAAGATGTCTTCAACTTCGTACGCGTAACTCTCTGTTTTTACCGAAGTTGAGTAAAAAGTAGGTATCCTATAATATAACCAACTTTATATATCCCATTAAACCAATTTTATAATTGCTTAAAATCCATCCAGCCGTTTAGGCGTGATGAGAGTACAGACATGCTTCAGAGTGGACCGCGCTATATTCAATACCTGTACTAAACAACGTGCCTCATTAATGTTATTAAAACTTTCGTGAGACATATTAAAGTATTGTATTAACCGGTTTAAATTCACGTAAAATTGTCAAGAACGGCCCGACATGTTTGACAAAGTTGCCGCGCCGGTGTACGGGTAGCAGTCCCTGACGAAGAGCTCCATACGAATTCGAAACATGTCGGGCCATTCCTGACAATTTCACGTGAGAGCCGCTTCATACAATTATTAAACGTGCCTCATATATCGCGTAACTTTTTCCACGTAGAACCACAGGTAGAACTAGGTATTTGCTTTACCGTGGTTGGGTAGAAAGTATCATTAAAAAAAATCCTAAGTTTAATTTATCCGAAACCATCAACATTCCGTTGTTTCAAAATTCCGAAAGTGAAATAACGCGAAACGGTAATTTTATAAGTGGATCATATGTAACATACCGTAAAGTCGGGGTACTTTGACCCTACAAGGTTACTTTGTCCACCCATAGAAAACCATGACTTGATTTGACTAATCTGCCATTGTACGGAACGTGTACGGAACCCTCGGTGCGCGAGTCAACTCGCACTTGGTCAGTTTTTTTTTATTTATGGACTCGATAAAATGCATGCATTTTTATGTATAGACAAAGTAACTTTGTAGGGTCAAAGTACCCCAACCTTACGGTACTATAATTAGGTTAGGTTAGGTTATATGATATCCCAAAAAAAAAACTTTTTTTTTATCAGAACATGGTTTTCGGAAAATTCGGAATGATGATGCATTCGGACAAATGAAGCTTCGGAGTATTGTAGTGTACCCGTTTCATTTAACTATTTTTGGATGTCCAGCTATCCTTGAACCAAAATTAGTGGAAATCCGTCCAGCCGTTTTATTTCATTAAAGTTTTAAATAGTAAAAGCGGATATTTTTTTATTGGACAAAATTTCATTAAAGACACTGTTAGAACTACATAATAAGTTGGAGCGTTATCAAAAGGGTTCATTTGACATACTAATAAATAAATAGATAATAATTATATAAATATCGGACAACCTCACACAAATCGATCTAGTCCCAAATTAAGCTCAAGAAGGCTTGTGTTATGGGTACTAGAAGACGATATACGTACTTATGTAGACAAATATAAATACATAGCACAATCAAGACCCAAGCACAAATATTCGAGTTCATCACACAAATATTTGCCCTGGCCGATGGCCGGGATTTGAACCCGGGACCGCCGGCTCAGTAGGCACGTGTTTACGAACTGCGCCAAACGCGTCGTCAAAATACTGCTCCTTGAAAAGGTTTAGTCCACTTCGACCCATCGAGAGAAAGGGTTTAGATTAACCAAATAGTTTCAAAGGGTCCAATTTTACCCAAAACTTTAGGATATAAGATAATATTTCACTGTCCACATTTCTTGCGTCAGTTGGATATTCTCATTCCATACACTCGTTATCGTTGACATCCTCGCCAAGTTTTGATTCAAATATTTGAATTGTGATGTGTAAATAAGAAAACAAATTGATATTTTCAAGTCATAACATAACATTTGTTGCGTTAATTAAGTTGTTTATTTATTAAATTATTACATAATTAATTTAACTAATTAAGTGTACTAAATATTGCAGTTATTTTACAAGTACAGGTAAGTTAAGTACCTTAGAACGAAATCTAACAAATAAGTACCTCAGTTTTTCAAAGAAGAAGATAGTAAAATATGGTTTTTTATTTCATTCACACAAAACTATTTTTTCAGCACACCAGCTCAAACATGGCAATTTTTCTCTCAGACAACAGTGAACAAAATGCGATTTTATTTCGAGCGCGAGTAGAAAGTAGCTTTTTATTTTTCTTTCCATTTTTGAGCACGAATTGCCATTTCTCAGCCAAAGGTTAATTAAAAAATTCCAATCATTCGAATTTCGATGCACTCTGTCTCTTTCATAATATCTAGGTATATGAAAAAGAGAATGATAAAAACATATCAATTTGAATTTCGATTTTCGAATCCGACATCGAATAAGAACACGTTCCGATACGCGTTATTACCATAAAATTAAAAAATAATACCCGAGGAGGTTTTAATTACAACATAATATTGTTTTTAACGGCCGAATGTTTAAATAATAGTATCTTTTATATAAATCAATTAGATTATTGTTTAAATAAGATAAGGTTTTTCAACTTTATAGTGTAAAATAGCCGTACCAATAATTCATGATTTCACCAATTTGTCACAGACGCAGTTTCGAAACGTATTTAAAAAAAAAAAAAAATTGTTATTTTCTTTTGTATTTATTTAGTTTGGTGCCTTACGAGTAAAAATATCAATCAAACTATAAACAAAATCTCGTAATAAGCACGTAATGTATGTGCTAAATCTTCCAATTTGATCACATAATGACAACCGTGGTGTTTGTGTGGGACTGCTGGTAGGTATAGTGTTAGAACGTATAATTTCAATTTAATTATATTTGTATTCCATTTAAAGCAGCTGGTATCGATTTTCTAATTAATAATATCATTGAAATCAGCAACAAAGACTAAACCTACCTACACCTGAATGGTTGGAAGAAAAAGTACAAAAAGTCGAATATGTTCTCGCTGTTGAGGTGAAAAGTTATGTGTGCTACACGAGAGCAAAGTTTTTTGCATCTCGTGCTGTTGAGTCCCTCGCTACACTCAGGATTCTAACTTAGAATCACTCGCTACGCTCGTGATTCAAACATAGTATTTTTCGCTTGCTCGGGATTCAAAATCAGCACTCGCAACAAAGACAACTTTGCTCTCTTGTTGCACAAATAACCATTAATAAATGAGTACCTATACCAAAATATACAATCAGCCGAATTGCCCTTTTTTCTTTACACTTTAAGAAATCTCATAATTGTCTTCCCGAGTTGTTCAAGGCAAAATCTTAAAATTAAGAAAATAAATGCGGTTCTAAATAACCCTTTCCGCCATAATTGAAATGACTGCGAATTCCAAATTTAAATTTTAAGCGACACTCTTTCAGTATTTGGGTAACTTCTGAAAATGGAAATAATGGGGAAAGGCATTTTTCGAGGCCCATTTGAATCAAATTTTGTTGAATAAAAGCTCACAGCCCTCTCTTCTGCTTCTGTGGGGACGAGTTAAAATTATCCTATGACCCCCGAATAAAATTGTTCAAATCCATTCAGTTATGACGAAAAGAAACGGCAGCAATTGATAAGGCAGCCATTCATTTATTGCAGTCATGAGTAGGTAAAGTAGGGTGTGTTTACATACGAGTATATGGCAGTCAATACATGACGCCCTGTCAGGGCATTGCAATTATCTTAGAAACTAAACTATATTAGATTTTACATAACAGTTTTAAATTACGTAAATAATTAAGTAGGTACAAAAAATAAAAGATTAGTCATGGTATACAGGTCAAGCGAATTAAATAAAATTTGAATTAAATAATAAACATTCAAATAAAAATAAAATAATCAAATGTCGGATACTTAAAACTAGATTGTACGCAATATCTATAAATAATAATAAATAAATATAATAAATATCGGACAACCTCACACAAATCAATCTAGTCCCAAAGTAAGCTTTAGTGGGATAAATAAATACATACTTAAATACAAATAACATCCATGATCAGGCACAAATATTCGAGTTCATCACATAAATATTTGCCCTTGCCGGGATTCGAACCCAGGACCGTCGGCTCAGTAGGCAGTTGCTTAACCACTGCGCCAACCGCGTCGTCAACCGTCGACAAATCTATACTATTATAAAATTGACGTCACTCCCGGCCAAGGCAAGACGTAAAACTTTAGACAAAGCACGGGCGGTAATTCGTAAAGCCCCAGATCGCATATTACCTGAGATCTGGGCCATTCACGAATTCACCGCCCTAGGTACAGTCTGACCAAAAAGAGTAGAATTTAAAAAGTGGCATACTGTCGTCCCTTTCTAATCAATCTAAGAAAACGGAGACGACACTACAGTATTGCCACTTTTTAATTTCTACTCTTTTTGGTCAGACTGTACGTAATGTACTATTTAAATTGTGAAAATCAGTTTTCTATAGTGAAAAATCTGAACAGCGCGATGAGTGCATGTATAGGCCAAATGCAGTACTGAGGTTTGAGGAGGGAACAGTTTTCCGTAATTTTCCGTCAGGAAGTACCTACTCTTGCCAACCCTTGATAACTTCCTATGAAAGACTTTTAGAACTATGTAGTAGTACGGTATTTGATGACATCTCAAATCAGCTACTCTTTATGAATTGTCAAAAACGATACGTTAGTACATATGAAGTTTCTATGAAGACACTGGCTTGTGACGTCATATAAATCAGTAGTCAAAACACGTCTTCTTTTTATTTTTTGTTCAATTATAAATAGTAAGTAAACACTTTATTGTACACAAAAACAGTTAAAAATACCTACATGTATTACAAATACATATCATTTAGGCACAGAGGCGAATTTATCCCTATAAGGGTATAAGGGATCTCTTCCAATTCATGCTATGCTATGGTTTAGCGTATTTTTGAGTGTGTGTTTAGTGGTTTCAATGACACAATTTATATTCACAATAGTCATACCGTATTACGGTTCGAATTATGAACGAGATTAAGACCCTTAGGGTCACAGATTGTTCTTTCCCAATGTAAATATTCCAATTCTGTCAAAAAAGTCTCGTGCGCGACGTAATTTAACATTTTTCAACCCGGCCAAGTCATTCCACAACTTGAATCGGAAAAGTTGCTAAACTTCGTCAATTCGTTTTGCACACTTTTTTGTAGATTCAATTCTGCATTTTTTTTATACTCTTAATAAAATTGATTTGGTTGTTATGGGTTTATTGGAACGGATAAAAAAGAAACATTGTTTTTTTTTTGTATAGCCAAAATAAATTTAAGTTCTATCCTATAGGTACTACAGTGTGGCCGTGTTAATAAAAAATCTGTATAAATACGATTACTTAAAAACATTAAGCAACGCAGCCGCTTTTTCCACATACTTCAAAAAGGAGGATGGTCTCAATTCAGTTGTATTTATTTCTGTTTCTTTGTAAATTATTGAACCGATGACGACAATTTTTTTTCCATAACATTGGTTTATGATCTGATAACGAGATTCATGAGGAATCAACGAAACTCCTGAAATATTATAGGCACATTTATGACGATTTCGATGTTTTTTATAGTAACTCGTACAGTTGTTCTCTGATATACAACTTCTATTGAAGTTGGTTACTTTTTGTGAAAAATTTATTAAATACATGACATTTTGTTAGAATGCGTTATTATTTAATTAAGTTGTATGTCGTGTTGTTTAATTTGGGAGTACTTATCAAAATTATTCTTTGAACATTTTAAACCATAAACAAAAATAAAATTAAAAATTTAAAAAACCCCCGACATGACAACCTGTAAAAAGAAAGAAATAAAATCTACGAAATGTGCCTTTACAATGAACAGTAGAAAAAGAATCCAAGTGTCGTTGCGTTCGGGGGACCGCTAAGTACCTAACTTATATTTTTCAACGCAAAATTGTAAGTATGCATTTTATTTGGGGCTTCCAAAATCAAAATCAAAATCAAAATCAAAATATTTATTGTCCAACATAGGTAAAATTTGATGTTACAGGATATATTGTACCACTATGTGGTGCCATTGGGCATACAAATTAAAATATAATGTAGGTACATGCCTGGCGTACATGCAGCGTGCATTATATAAAAAGTTTACATTATCTAGGTCATAATCAATCATTAACTTAATATATAGAAATCATGATAGAAGACAATAAAAATATAATAACAAGAAAAATTGAGTACTTATGTCAAATTAATTATTGGTCCATGATGTCAGTCAAAAATTCCGTTACAGAGTAATACGCTTTGTCTATAAGAAATAATTTCAAATTCCTTTTAAAGTCAATAACATTTTCCTTTTTAGCAGTAGCCACAATCGATAGTAATCGATTGTGGCAGTTTGTTAAATATCTTATGCGCCATTCCAAGTACACTTTTTTGCAATAGTGCTGTGTTACTCGGTTGCGCCTTGATTTTATTTTGAAGCCGTTGACTTCTAAACTTATTAAATAGAGTATGGTTAGTAATTACAAAAATAGCTATTTCATATATATATAAACTAGGTAGTGTTAGTATTTTTAATTCTATAAAATGTGGTTTGCATGAATCAGTTGGTTTAAGACCACATACTGACCTAACGCACTGCTTTTGGGCTATAAATGCGTTATCTCTTCTTGGTGAATTTCCCCAGAACATGATTCCATACCTTAAGGTGGACGTAACATAGGCATGATATGCAGTTAATACAGTTGACTGATTAACAATCTTTCTTAAATTGTACAGAGCATATGAGAATTTACTTAACGATTTTTCCCACTTTACGATTTTAAGTACATTGCATTTCATTTACTTAGCGGTCCCCCGACGCAACGAAGCTTGGATTCTTTTTCTACTGTTCATTGTAAAGGCACATTTCGTAGATTTTATTTCTTTCTTTTTACAGGTTGTCATGTCGGGGGTTTTTTAAATTTTTAATTTTATTTTTATTTCATATTTTTTAAACAAACAGAAGATTTTTCCCGGAATTTTCTACATTTAACACTTTTTGGTTTTACACCGTTTATGGTCCATAGTTTCCAGTATTTCCTCGAGCTTGATCCTTGACTATGTGTACGACAACAGGATCCCAAGCCAGTGGTAACGAAAGCCGTCTTCTCTAAGATTTAAATTAGCCTTTAGCAACATTCTGGGAAAATATCGTTAAAGTCAAATTAGTTAATGCTTATAATGACAAAGTTATTAGCCAAGACAATCAAAATACATACTTTAAATGCACTGGATGAGTTGAAAGAACCTGCTACTTATGGCCTAAAACAGAACCAGGTTTCCATTCTACAGAATCCAAATAGTACGGGTGGCTTACTTAGATCCATAAAAATTACAGTTGGTGGTAGGTAACTTGACTTAGTTTTGAAAGACCTAATCATCGATAATCCACACCATGGGATAAACCGTTAAAAAATATTACATCCCCACTTTTTTACGTGTAGGTAAGGTACACAAAAATATAGTTTTTAAAAATTTATTCTACTACTATGTCTCTGCTTAGCCGTAGATAGACGGACGGACATGGTGAAACTATAAGGGCTTCTTGTTGACTACAGAATCCTAAAAAGCTGTTATTCACTTAGGCGAGTACTTTTGCTAAAGCTTACGTGTCCTTTAGTCGCGTTAAAATCTTGCAAGGTGTTGCTATTTGTGACCTCGATCAAAGGAACCTGTTCAATAGTCCTAATGACAATTCAGCTTTAGCAGAATTGCAAAACTAAGAAACAGTGACCCAATATTGTGACGGAAATTAAAAAAGTTTTACTGGGACTCGGTTTAATATCGACTGTACTTTCTTACACAAACGTTAATTGCTCATCAAGAACAATCAGACGAGCCCAAACACCATGGGTTTATTCTGTGCTGTTAAGGAGTTCCTACGGCCATCTTCAGCTGCATGGTAGCAAATTATTGTACTGTCAAAATTTTATTAAATTGTTGGTTACGCTAATAAAACTTAACATTTAACCAACATTTGAAATTCTTGGCTAAGATCCTTTCACAACTAGATGGCAGGGCCGTATGTACCCCTAGGCCCACAAGGCCCGGGCCTAGGGGCCCAGCTAGTCTTAGGGACCCAGTCCCAGACGCAGGACTTGTACCATAATAATGTTCTCCTTATAGGGGAGGGGGCCCTAAATGCCAAGTGCCTAGGGGCCCTGGCCCGCTTAGTCCAGCCCTGCTAGATGATTATCATGAGATCTTCACTTAGTGAGTGATAAGGAAAATGCTAATAAAACAACATTTATCCAGCGTTTGGAATTATTCGCCTCAATATTGGCTGAGATCCATTAGGTAACAACTACCTGGTCATCATGAGACCTTAATTTAGTAAGTGATATAGAAAATGCTAATAATACTTAACATTTAACCAAAATTTGGAATCCTTGGCTTCAATATTGGCTGAGATCCATTAACAACTACCTGGTCATCATGAGATCCTCATTTGGTGAGTGATATAGAAAATGCTAATAATACTTAACATTTAACCAAAATTTGAAATCCTTGGCTTCAATATTGGCTGAGATCCATTAACAACTACCTGGTCATCATGAGATCCTCATTTAGTGAGTGATATAGAAAATGCTAATAATACTTAACATTTAACTAAAATTTGGAATCCTTGGCTTCAATATTGGCTGAGATCTTGTCACTTGTTCCAATTAAAGCTGAATATCTTGGAAACTACTGGTCCTACTTCCACCAAACATAGCTAAGAACCATCTCGACGGAAAAGTCTTTCGATTAAAAAAAACCGCACTTAAATTGGTCCATCCGCTTGGGCGCTACGATGCCACAGACAGATACACAGATACACAGATACACCCCCCTCTTTTTTTCGTCGGGGGTTAAAAAACATACTTAATATTACAACCTACAAACTACAAACATACCTACAATAAAAGCACTACAAGGGACTGAATAAATACATATTTTTAACAATACATTAAATATAAGTATATTAATAAAATAATAAAGGGACACCAGCCACAGCACAGCACACCACCTTACATTGCAGTGAACGATTGAATATTTTTTTCTTCCTCATAAACCTTCGTAAAATATTTAAACATAAAAATCGGGCATTTTTAAACAAAAAGAGAACCAATTCAAGATTCGATAAACATTCAATAACAATTGCTTAACCCTTCATTCATCACCATTTAGGAAATATTTATCAAATTTGCATTTTCAGCCCGGCAACCCCAGAAACGATCAGAGCGGAGGAGCTGGCTAGTGTTCGCCCCACCATTAATTGCCCCTCATCGACAAAGTGACGGTATTACTCTTAACTATTAGTAATGGGAAAATGTTATCGATAACTCATATTTTAATATAACTATAAAAAATGGAGCTCTGCCGGGTCATGTGTTTCCTCCTTCTTATACATGGGACCGGGTAGGGGTTGGGTTGCATAAAGTTTAGTCATATTTTTGATAGGCATACGTGGATTCGTCATACTCATCATTACGCATAACTGTGAATAGTCATACATTTATGCGAATAACGTTCTTAATAATAATGGGCATAAACTTGATGCGCATAAAATTATTTATGCATACTTTGTAATGGTCATAAATTGGTTACTCATTAAACAATATAACCATACTTTATAAACACATACATTGCGAAACGCATAAGCCTACGTTTTCCTTAGTAGCCAATTGTTAATTCACAACTTCGCTCGCTCGTTAGGGTAGCAAATAAATATAATTATCAATAGTATGACTAAATAAATTTATGACATACGACATTATGGCTGAAACAATTATGAACTAGTGAAATTATGACAGCGAACAATTATGACATCGCACTATGTCGCCAAAAGAAAATTATGGGCAGCAATTTTATGCGTAAAGTGTTATGACAATCGATATTATGACAATAGTTGTTATGCGACTAGAGGGTTGCCCACATGGGACCCTTTAAGCGAAGCGTGAAGAAGCATCTCTCGGGCCGCCATCATGGCAGTGTCAACTGACATGGCACCGTTGGCTTCTTGTCAGTTGCCATTGCGACTTGGGCTCCCCTTTTTGCTTATCATCAGACGAAGGGGAGCCACTATTTTGGGCCTGTATAAAAAAAAATACTGACCCTCTAAATATATTTTTTTACTTATTGATTTAAGATTATTTAAATCATTAGATAATAAAGTATAGTGTTAAATTTTGGTGAAGTTTGCTCTCATTTCTTTCAACCCAGCCAATTTTTTACACTATTTGATCTGTGCTGAATCCCATAACGTTTTAATGGTTGTCACCAAAATGATCTATATTAATTATTATATGCTTCTAAAATTGCATTGAAAATCGGTTTACTAAGAGGTGCCATTATTTCAGGAAAAATCTATAGCGCAAATCAGCCGACCAAATGGCTGGTCGGATCGGAATTCAAACAATTTTGGTACAGGTATCTCTTTAGTAATCTCTTTAAACGTATGCTGAATGTAGCAAGCTAATTATATAGTATCAGATGTAAAATTCTAATGCACAATCTCAAAAAAAAAAAGATTATATCTAATATTAAAGTTATTTTGTAAAATATATTACACGTGTTCCAAATAAGTTTGGAACATAATTTTAAATTGTTTTAAATAGTTCCTATACAAAAAAATTGCAACAAGTCTGTAAAACTCCTCTTCCCCAATTTTCTGGCAATGGACACAACTTTTAAGTATGAACTGTTAAACTATCGGAGCTATTCGAGACATCTTTACGTATGCATTTGACCTACAATCTATTTCAACCAGTTTCTGTCCCAAACTCGTAACTTATCTACCAGTGGGTTTTGTAAAAACTACTTTAATACGAACACAATAAAGAATATAGTTTTCAGTTAGCGGGAACAAGGTTAGGTATTGGATAAGTAAGCCTATTTAGAACTTATACCCTTGTCTGCGACACACTCGAAATATACATTGCTTGGAGGCCAGCTGAGAGCGAATTTAGATTGATAACTAGTCTGGATAACATGCAGTAAAAAAAAACTTAATTATACATAATTCAAAGACTACATTATTATTCCAGGCTACACATGACCCATATACTTTATCTGACGTATAATATAACGATAATATGAACTAAAAGTGGGCCACATTTTTAGCTGCAATGTGTTACGCAAGTTTGTGGCAGATAGCTGACCACGAAAACACCAGAACCTGATAACTTTCTACCGAAATGTCTTTGAAGGTTGCTAGTTTGTCTGTTTGAAATATAAACTATAATTCACGTTGTGGAGTTCCAAATAAGACTTCACAACCCTCAGGTTGATTTCAGTCTTTTTCACGTACGTATCTACGAAAAATTAATTTAATTTAATAATTAATTCTTTAGTATTATATATTATGATATGTGATGTCAGTTACGATATTATTAAAGATGTTGTAACATCACTTTTATGTACTAAAATAATCAATATATCGGTAGTGTATAATCACTAGTTAACTTATAATAAATCGACAGTGTCCCAACACTAGTTTAGTAATAACTCTCTTAAGGCGTTGTAAAACTGCCTAACGAGCGCGCCTCATTTGCGTGATATTGCAATCTCGTAAAAAGACGAGAGTTTATTAACAGCAAGGAATGATCTATTAAAATAATTGCGACGTTTAGATATTTTAACAAGGTTTTATTCAACTTTCGATGTATATAGACACGTAGTTAGATACATACATTGCAAGTTATATAAAGGTTTTTAATAAAGGCAGTGAATTATACGTATTCAACTTGGAATATTGGAATAATAAATCGCTCTTCTTCCAAATTACGACTGTTTGCAAATCAGACGAATTCGGTACGCACTAAATTTCAACTTTCGTACAAGGCGTGCAAATAAAACCCATAAAACTACTATAAATAATATATTTTAAGACGTTTAAAAAGTTCTTTGTGGAAAAATCTGACATCATCGGAAACGACTGATAATCCTGAAACAGAATGGATTTCCATAAATTATGGGTATAGGGAGATTAACAAGTCTACTGGCGGATCTATTCTTGGACTTATAAAAAATGTTTGTTGACTTGTCTGAAAAATGGAACAATGAATAAAAAGACGTGTCTGCATTCATATGCAGACACGTCTTTTTATTCATTGTCACGTGAGGCCGATAAATGTGTGTACTCGTATAAGTGAATTACTTGCATATTTTAAAACTATACTGCGTATTTTATAATAGGTACATTTTAGTAGCACGGTTATACCAATTTCTTTGCCTTGATACATAAAGAAAATAATTGTGTATCGCTGGCAGAGCCACAGGATAAAATTGTTTTTTACTATGAAGAAATAAATTAATTTACATATTTTTTTAATTTAAAATACCAAAACAAGCTTGTTTTCGTATGTCCAAAAATGTGCAACATAAATAAATGGTTTTAGGTTTTATTCTAAGTATTGTTGAGAACGTAAAAGTAATAAATATTTTCTCTAATTTCTTTCCAAATTACGACTGTCTACGATTGAGCCCACTAATAACTCCACAGCGCACTAAATCTCAACTTTTCAATACATTTAACAGACCTACGAACTACAAGCATCTCGGGGCCCGATCAATCGTCCCTCAGGTTCTTGCGAGCTGCAGTGTCGTCCTATAGGTACGAAGAGGTAGGTTCAGTTGGGAACCGACCGCCGCGCGGCACTCGACGTCTCGCTACCACTGCTCCCGCACGCCGACAAAAAAGGTAGGATTCCAATTTCAAATTTATTTCTTTTTAAAATTCTAAACGGCCAGTAGTTAAATTGTGAAAAAGTTTATTGTTTTTATAGTGAATTTTTTGAATTTAGAATGGTTTTTAGACGGTTTTGGGAGTGTTTCAAAAGTTTATCTTTTGTTCGTGTTGAAAGTTAGAAAGTAAGTTTTAACGTATTTAACGAATTCAAATTTATAGTGTGCTTCAAATTTCTTTATTTCTTAAATTTTTAGGTTATCACATAAATTATGTCATACCTATTCGGTAGAAATAAATTTATGGTTTAAAAATCAATGAAGCTTAGTTTTGGCGTGTTAAAATTTAGCATTAGTTGAAAGTGAGTTCTTTGTTTAAATTGAACGCAACTTGAAAGCGTTTCCGTATACTAGGGTCGTGTGAAAAGTTTGCTCCGGTTTTCTAAGTTTGACGTATTGGCGTACAAAAGCTTTCAAAGCTTTTCCGTAAAAAGTTTGTGCCTTGAAAAGGATTTGCTGTTAAAGTTTGGCTTTACATAGATTAAGCTAAATTTACATGAATTCTGTGATTAATAAATAAAATATTACGTAATTTAACAATGAGAGTCCTGAAATTTGTTTTAATCTATGTTAAAATTGTTCAGTGGATTAAAAGAGAAAGTGAATACTGTTATTCTAACTGCTATTTATTACTTACTCGTATATTTTATTATTATTCCATAAAAACTTGAACCGATTTTTTTTCATAACCCACGCAAGATAGAAATACTTAAAAATCGTCTGTGCTTTAATTATATTATGTTTAGTGTGTTTACTATTAGTTATTTTACCTAATCAATTTTATAACTCGGTTTAAATACACGTATATTATGTCTTATTTTTAGTCAAAAAAATAATTCTTAATTCTGTCTATTCTGTACATTTTGTTTCTAACGTGTTCATATTAGTGTCTTAGAAATAGCATCAAAGTGGAATGTTATTAACATTTATAAAAGTAAATTATGTCCTAGTTAATAGCATAACTTCACGCGAAAGTGTCCAAATTGCAAAAGTAAAAAAAAAATCCTTAGCCGTCGGCAGCGAGGCAGCGCCTAAACAACCGATAAAAAAAAACAGTTTATTTCAATAAACGAACATTACATTGCAGCTTAGACTCTAATCTTAGTTTTTTAAGATTACATCGATTCATAGTTAGGCTGCGTTTCCACCAGAGATGTGTAGCGAGGGATGTGTTTTTGTTAACCAATGGAGTAACTTCATCCACCCACCCTCGCTCAGGGCAGCTGATTCTATTGGTTAACAAAAACACATCCCTCGCTACACATCCCTGGTGGTCCCCAGGACCTCAAACGGAGTAAACTCCTGAAGATGAGCCGTTTCCAAAAACATGTACTGACTTCTGAATCTGTTTAGAGTTCTTACCATCTTGTAGCAGTAATAAACTGCATGTTTCAGTAAAAATGCCAAACGTCTACGGCTACTAACGTCTACTATGACGGTCCAAAATAGGAAATCCAAACGGACAGAGCAGATCTAATAAAATCTAGTTAAAACCGTTTTTTAGAAGAAGAACAGATCCATAAAACATAAACAAGAATTTCCGAATCTTATCTCACTTTATGAATTGAAAACTAATGAAACCAATTTACCCATCTTCTATTAAATTCTATTAAATTTTTACCTTCACGCTTCAAGTATGAACAACCTACTCGTATGTGTATGAAAAAGCACCCCTTGTCTTGACAACATTCATTTGTTTTATTTCTTCGAATTTTCATATTATGGTCGTTTTTTTTTCTCATGAAGTCATAAATGTTTCATAATTCTTGAAAATATCATCGTATTGATTAGGTTGGGTTAGATTGGGTTTGTTTTATCAAAATCTCAAAAACTTTAATGAAATGAAACAATGGAATCCCGTTAAAAACGAAGAAAACCTTAGATCCAGAGATCTTTCAATATAAAAACGTCGGTACGCGCACTTGCGCAGTCGAACCATGATTCTCAAAAAGCAAAGACCACCACGTCTCTAATATTTTTTCGAGCCTCAGTTATTTTGTTTCTGTAGTTTCAACGTCCGCGTTTCGTCATTTTATATCGCTCATAGATGAGGTCAGTCAAACGCACCTCATGGAATAAGTGCTGCACTTACCATAAAAATGTCGCGCTTGCCCCGCTGCGGATTTTTTTGCCTCAACGAAAGAATACGAAGTTTATTGCAAAACCTTTGGCAGTACAACTTAATACAATATTAAGGCTATTAATATCTTCAAAAGCGGTATCTTCCAGCAATCGCGTTTGCGGCGGCTTACGTAACCGGCAGCAAAGGGCGTTATCTTTATTTCACCTTAGCGCCACCCGGGAATTGCATTTGGCTTCAATTTATGTGTACCGTAATTCTTTTCAACGCTTCTGAATTATATTTTGTGACAACGGTAGTCTCTGGAGGCATATATTACTCTCGGATCTCTGGGCAAAGAACAGAAAGATTTTCAGTTTGTTTGTGACTGCTGTGATGTGGGTTGATGACATGACATATATGACTGACTAGCTGCACCTCGCTGTTACCCGCGTTTTATCAGAAAAGTAACCTACGTGTTAAATCCGGGTGTCAGCTACTTTTATACCAAAACGTGAAAAAGTAGCACACATACAAACACACTCACAAAATTTCGCCTGTATAATATTAGAGTGATTATATTGAAATAAAGCTCTATTTCTATTACGTTTACGGATTGGAAATTGCATGCTTGTGGCACACAGAAAACTTATATAAAAAATCTACGGCCACAGATTGACTATTTAGTTGTGTTCAGCATTGTGCAGTGATAGATAAAAATATATGCAGTTTCATACATACTAATACTTATACATATTGTAATTGTGGTAGCACTCCTATAGCCATAACGTCCACAGCCGTGATGCGCCACAGCACCCGTCATCCCCTTGAAGTGGGTAAGTGCGTAATGTTGGATTTACCTTGAAGCTGTTGCTGTGGCGCTAGGCAGCTTTGGCACAAGGCACTTGGCTTTAAACGAACTATAAAAAGTGTTTGATTGTGGACAGAGTAATATTTTCATGGCTATTAAAGTCGCCGTTCGCAGCCATAGTGCTATAAGACCAGGATCCTAGTTTACGTCTCATGTACTGTCCGTGAAAGTGCTAGAATTAATTTCAGAGTGTTGTCGTACTCGTAATGCGTGTTATTGTGATGTGTGTGGTTTAAAAGACTGAGATTAAATTTCACCAAATTGAAATAAAGCTTTAAAAAATCTAGAATTCATTTCTCTATGTTGTGATATATTGTTGTGGATTGATGGATTGATTATATAATCAGGGCTAAATAATAAACTTGTCTAAAGGACTGAGATTTGATTCGATAAACTTAATATAAGCTTTATATCTAGAATCTATATAAAAATCAAAATAAAATAGCTTTACATATAAGTGCAAAAATATGGGTGGATTCATTATATTGAAAAAATATCCCCTGTCCCATCAATTAAGTTTTGGTATTTTTTTACAAAAGGACTTCATTATATGAAAATATTCCGAAACGGTTCATTTCGCATTTGCATACACATTTCAATACAACAATAGGTAGGTACTTTATCGCACACCAATAAAAGTTTACAAAACGAAACAAGACAAATACAATTTATAAATAACGGTACACAACAGGCGGGTTTATCGCTAAAAAGAGATCTCTTCCAGACAACCTTTGGATAGTGAAATTGATGAAAATTTTTATTTAATATATATAGAGTAGGTGCAGCAGAAGGCGAAGGATACACATTTCTCTGATACATATACCTATGTTTTATTAATGACATTTTAATAAGCCTTAAATCTGTAAAGCATGAAATGTCTCATTATTTTTAATGTGGCTACACCACAATGTTTGTAACCTGGCGAAAGAGCTGAATTGAGAGGCCTAGTGGCTGGTGGCCTCTTCCGCCATTATTGTGATTCAATGCAGTTTAAACCAGAAATTGTTCCGTTTTTATGTATTTGCGTATTGCGTTTAATTGCATCTAAAAATAAATACCCACTAATGCATTAGTGGGCATTTATTTCCACACAAGAGCTCATTCGGCAATAAAGTGAGTAATGATTTAGCACTTCATAAACTGCTGCTCCAAACCCATAAAGTCCTGGAATACTTCGCTAAAGTGGTATCGTTAAACCAGCATTGTTCATTCTTCCATAGAAATGTCATGAAAACGTTTAAGTTGTCGTTTATCATATCCTCTATCCTAAAATATGATCATCACACATGGTTATGGTTATGGGCTCCGATTCCCGCACTTTACCCATGTGTATGAGCCGGCTGTTATGCGTATGGATCTTGCCAGCGCAGAGATACTCCTGATGTCTTCGCAGGCTTCTCGAAATGACTCGTTGCTTTAAGGATTTCAGCCCGTTCTCTAGCTACGGCAAATGATGTGGGTAGCTGTTTCTTCGGCCGGCATGTCATCCCCTACATATCGGTCATTTCTAGAACATATAAGTGTTTGTTAAGTCATGCAATGTCCAGTGCAACATTTATCTCATACATTGACAGCTATCGTCATATATTAACGATTTTTTGTCGAGTAGCCAGTTTAAGAGTCAATAGATTAGTAAGAAGAAGATGTGCGTATACCATTGCAAGATTCTCTCGTTATTAGATCCGCAATTTAAAAATGTAATCATTATTAAAATTAGACTGAAGAAAAACTCAATTATACTCCATATATTTATTTATTTATACTTTATTGCACAAACAAAAAGTGTACAAATGTCCACCATTAATGACATAAGGCATTCTCTACCAGTCAACCATTGGGCTAAACAGAAACATTTTATGGTACGTACCTATTAGTATGTTTATGTATATGGTTAGTATGTATGGTAGTATGTATATGGTTAGTGCACTCGTATGTAATTTTGATTATTTGGGTCATCATAGTATATACTCCTGTAAAACAAACCAAAATGCGTCAGCTTCTTCAAAAAAACACAAATTTGACTAATTTTATCGAGCTTTTACTACAAAAAATCTAAAATGGGCTTCACCTTATTATCTGTCTCACTAGCTTTTTATGCTAATGTTACACAAACCCAACAGTGCTTATTATAGCTAACGCACTATAATATTATAGATATATATAACATTTTATCCCTTATTGCTTGCTTACTTCTGAAATGGCCGTTCAAATACTTACTACACTTTCATCGTATGATATGAAGTTGTTCATTGAATTGAACAAATATTTGCGGACCGCGACGTTGGTGGGTAGTTTGTTCAAGCTAGGAATTAAAAATTGAAAGTAAACTTTCAGGCTGGGGCTGAATTCAACATTTCTAAAAACTAACAGCACTATTATATTTTTTTCAGCTATACCGGGTGATCAATCCAAATGGGTCAGTAGGGAGAAGTCACATAGGTACCTACTATAAGAGATAGGGAAATCAGTTCTTAGGAACCATGGCGTCGATTTTAGCCCGGTCATTAAAACCGCTGTTAAGAATGTTACAATATGACATGCGATTACTTACAGAGTTTGAAACAGGTTCAAGTGCCAGTTATATATTTAAAAAAAATGCAGTTTTTATTAAATCCTAAATCAACGCCATGGTTCCTAAGAACAGATTTCCTTATCTCCTATAGTTTTAATTTTCTGCCTACCGGCCCATTTGGATCGATTACCCTGTATAGTAAAAGCTCTGACTGGACGTCTAAGTATTACCTAATACTGAACCAATTAAGGAGGTATTCAATCATTTAAAATACAAAATGCTACCGACAACTTCCAAATTGTTTAACTTAAGATTCAGACCGTACCTTCCGATTCCCAAGCACGCTTTGAATTTGAAGTAGAACGTGCTTCTAGATGGAGATTTGTCCAAGAAATTGTGTTGAATGTTACTCCGCATGTATCCACGGGTAGATACGTGTAGTAACAAGTTTATACACGACATTTGAATGAATAAATGTAATTTATTTACATAAGGTGCACATGGTGGCGGTGGGCAGCAGCGCCGTCAACTGCAACATACTACCAACCTACTGCGATCGCCAACCCGCATGCCCAGCGTGGCGATTACGGCAAAAACCCCCCTTATAATATGATAAGCACAAATAGAAAACGGCCCCCAGTCTCCGGTAGCTCTGCTGCTGCTGGCTACGGTAGCGGTCAGGCCAGCGGTGGAGCGGGGGGTGCGAAGAATCTCCGGAGGCGTATAGGCTACCAGAACCAACAACTGGCCCTGGCAACTTATAACGCACGCACTTTGAGGACTAACGAGAAGATCGACGAGTTGGAAAAAACAATAGAAAAGGTTCGCTGGGGCATTATAGGATTATCGGAGGTCCGAAGAGAGGGGGAGGATACGATAGTCTTAAAGTCAGGGAACCTTTTCTATTACCGGGAGGGTGATCAACTGTCCCAAGGTGGTGTCGGGTTTATCGTCCACAAGTCCCTCATCAACAACGTGGTTTGTATAGAGAGTGTGTCGTCGAGGGTGGCGTATCTTATACTCAGAATTACCAAACGGTATTCGCTGAAGGTGATACAGGTTTACGCACCAACTTCGGCACACCCCGATACGGAAGTGGAGACAATGTATGAAGACATCTCCAAAGCCATGCACAGGACTTCCAAAACTCACTATACGGTGTTGATGGGGGACTTCAACGCAAAGCTGGGTAAACGAAACGGTAATGAGCAGAGAGTAGGGAATTTTGGTATTGGAATACGTAACCCCAGGGGGCAGCAGCTGGTTGACTTTATGGAGAGGGAGGGACTCTACGCGATGAACTCCTTCTTCAAAAAGAAACCCCACAGAAAGTGGACCTGGATCAGTCCCGATGGTTGCGTAAAAAACGAGATAGACTTCATAATTTCGACCAAAAAGCAGATATTCAATGATGTCTCCGTGATCAACAGGGTGAAAACCGGTAGTGATCATAGGATGGTAAGAGGCACATTGAATCTGAATACTGCAGTGGAACGCATGAAATTGATGAGGTCAACGCTCCGTCCAGGCCCTGCCGATATTCAAAACCCCGAAAATTTTCAACTGCAGCTCGAAAACCGTTTTGAATGCCTAGCAGATTGCGTTACTGTGGACGACATCAATAACGGGCTGGTGGAAACTGTCCGTACCGTTGGAGCTAAGTTTTATAAGCCCCGACGCACAAGTAGGACCAAAAAGATCTCCGATGACACTCTCAAACTCATGGACAGACGACGTGAATTAATATTGCAGTCTTCAGCTGATATGTTGGTATACAGGCAGCTAAATAGACAGATCTCCAAATCTCTGAGGCGTGACACGAGGCATTTTAACACAACATGTGTGAAAAATGCCATTGAGCAGAACAAAGGCTCCAAAGTGTTCGCAAAAGATATGTCTATTGGGCAAAGCCAGTTAACTAAGCTGAAGACTGATAGTGGCAATATTGTTTCGTCCATAACTGAGATTTTGAGAGAGATCGAAAGGTTCTATGGACAGTTATACACCTCAGCACAAAAGCCCGTTAACAGTCTCGATGCTGACCCTAGATCGAAACTGACCCGACACTATACCGAAGACATTCCGGACGTTAGCCTTTATGAAATCACGATGGCTCTGAAACAGCTTAAAAACAACAAGGCACCAGGTGATGACGGAATTACGACTGAACTTCTGAGAGCGGGTGGAAAACCAGTACTCAAAGTCCTCCAGAAGTTGTTCGGTTCCGTCATACATGAAGGCACAACGCCTGAAGCATGGAAAAGGAGTGTGGTGACATTGTTCTTCAAGAAAGGTGACAAAACCTTATTGAAGAACTACAGGCCCATCTCACTGCTAAGCCATGTTTATAAGCTGTTCTCCAGAGTCATAACAAATCGCCTCGCGCACAGGTTTGACGATTTCCAACCTCCCGAACAAGCCGGATTCCGAAAAGGTTTTAGCACCATAGACCACATTCATACGCTGCGGCAGGTTATACAGAAGACAGAGGAGTATAACCGGCCCCTATGCTTAGCGTTTGTGGACTATGAAAAAGCCTTTGATTCGATCGAGACTTGGGCTGTGCTTCAGTCTCTCCAGCGGTGCCGTATCGACTATCGATACATCGAAGTGCTGAAGTGTTTGTACAGAAACGCCACCATGTCAGTCCGAATCCAAGACCAGAGCTCAGAGCCTATCCAACTGCAGCGAGGAGTAAGACAGGGAGACGTAATTTCTCCAAAACTGTTTACTGCTGCACTGGAAGATGCCTTCAAGCTACTGGATTGGAACGGACTTGGCATCAACATCAACGGCGAGCACCTCACTCACCTTCGATTTGCAGATGATATCGTGGTCATGGCGGAGTCGTTGGAGAGATTAAGCGCTATGCTCGGAGACCTCGACAGAGTCTCCCAACAGGTAGGTCTGAAAATGAACATGGACAAAACTAAAATCATGTCGAATGACCATGTTGCGCCTTACCCGATAGTGGTTGGGAACTCTGCCCTCGAAGTTGTCGACGAGTATGTGTACCTGGGACAAATTGTCCAGCTAGGTAAGTCCAACTTCGAGAAGGAGGTTAATCGACGAATTCAACTCGGCTGGGCAGCGTTCGGGAAGCTACGTCATATCTTCTCGTCGAAAATTCCCCAGTGCCTGAAGACGAAAGTCTTCGAACAGTGCGTGTTGCCAGTGATGACTTACGGAACTGAGACATGGTCGTTCACAATGGGACTCATGAGGCGGCTAAGAGTCACGCAACGTGCAATGGAAAGGGCAATGCTCGGAGTTTCTTTGCGCGATAGAATCAGAAATGAGGATATCCGCAGAAGAACCAAGGTAACCGACATAGTGCACAAGATTGCCCGGTTGAAGTGGCAATGGGCAGGCCATGTAGCCCGGAGAACGGACGGCCGTTGGGGCAGCAAAGTCCTAGAGTGGCGACCACGTATAGGAAAGCGCAGCGTGGGTCGGCCCCCGACAAGATGGACGGATGACCTCGTGCGGGTAGCGGGGAATCATTGGACGCGGTCTGCACAGGATCGCACTTTGTGGCGAGTCATGGGGGAGGCCTATGTTCAGCAGTGGACGTCTGTGGCTGATAGATAGATAGATAGATAGATTTACATATGAATGAATGAATGTAATTTATTTACTTGAACTGGTGTTTCAAACAGGTAATTACAAAGCTTCCCAATATATTCAGCCAATGAATACAGGCATGTGCAAATTAAGATGGCAAAAAATGGTGCCCTTTTTAATAATAAATTGAAAGGACAACAAATGCAACGGTAAACGGATCAATTTAAATTATTTAAAATTTAAATAACAGTAAAAAAACATAAAAATCATCAAGATCCATTTGAAAATAATATAGATAAAAATCTGCCGATTCAAATTAATACAGACATCAAAATGTTACTTGCAAGCTTAACAAATAAACTTAAGCTTAACTATCTAACAAAAATAACTACAACAGGAACTTTTGGAGTTGAATATATCCAAATGCTTTTAAACATTATAATATAGGTAAATGATGCCCGGAAGATTTGGTAATTGTTATTACACTGCCCTCATATTAGGCATTTTTAATGCCCAATTTATGAATATGGCACGCAAATGAAACTCAATGAAAAAGAAAATTTCATAACAGTCTATTCCAATAGACCACTGATAGATATTTATAGTGGAGAGACCGCAGACATGTCAGACATTGTTAGATACGTCGAATTTACCCCTAGCCTCGCTAATTGGACGCTGTGCGGCTCCAATTGCACTTCAACTATCTTGATTCAAAAACGTGGAAATGATTGAAGCGTGAGGGTACGTCTTCTTTTCTACGACATTTCGGTTTAAAGAATTTTATTCTCATCAAGACAATTGTCACTTACATGAGAACTTACAGGCTAATGCAATGTTAGTATATAAAAGTATGAATTTAGATAGTGATGTTAGTAATATACAATGGTATGGTTTTAGATTATGATATAATGTAAGTTTATTTTGGTAATGCCAGGGCTAATTAGGTATACGCGTGGGCTTCTGCAGGTTCGTGACTCAAGATGGCCGCATGCCTTTAAGTTTCGTTGCTCGTTATTTATTCATTTTGGTTGTTCAATGTGTAGTAGGCATTGATAGCGTATTGAGCAGTGATCTAACAAATGAGTGAATGGTTAATGAAGAATTCAACTTGAAGCGTACACAGCCCTTCTTGGGTCAAGGCCCGATAGACCGCGTATTTTTTTGTAAATTGCTATCACTTTACAAAAAGTACCTCACCGTACAACGTGAGATCAACCCTCAATCTTGTCGCCGTGTGCGATTCGAAACTTGTCATCAGCAAAATATCACTTGCTCAGCAAGAAGGTGAAAGCCAAAATAAAAAAAAATAAAAAATATACATATACGCGTGTTGTCTATTACAGAATCCTCAAAATGGAACTACATGCATAAATAGGTTACGCAACTTGTAGTCTTGATAAAACAAGATCTTAAGATATTTTATAAGCTAATGCTTGGGGTGTTAAAGCTATTATGTAATTATCCTTTTTTCGTCTGTTGGTAAAAAAAAACATCTGCTGTCTATTTACGCCGAACCGGTTGAACGGATTTTAAGTTAAAATTTTTAACCAATATTGGTTTGGACGGTATAATTTACCCGACTACGGTGTATAAAAAGTTTTATGCGAATAAAGTAGCGGGCAGCTTCTAGGGGTATTAGTATTTATTTATTCCACGCCACGATATCGTAACACGACATTTGTCATGACATTGAACGTCACGAAGATATTTAAACGTGGAATTGTGTTTGGCCCCAAGCGAAGCAAGAGTAGTGTCTTCAATAGGCACGGGTATTAGTCCGCTGTATGACATACACCACAGACCACCCCCACTAGACGGAGCATGTAAGGCGACCCGTAGGCGACCCGCGCGCACCAACGATATGGTACGGCAGATCATTAAAGTATCAACACGGCGGCCACCGTTTAGTTGCGTCCATGTTTATGAGGTCTCTCTACACCACTTAACACTACAATTTACCATGTTATTTATTTAATTTCTTTTTTCGTTGACGTACGCAAGGACGCAACTAAACGGTGGCCGCCGTGTTGATACTTTAATGTTCTGCCGTACCATATCGTTGGTGCGCGCGGGTCGCCTTACATGCTCCGTCTAGTGGGGTTTGTCTGTGAATACACGAATAATTGTATGGACTAGGTATTCCTTTGTATTGCGACTGGTATGCGCTCGCTTAGTCTACCGCGTTAGAATTAGCATACTGAATTAAGCAAGCTAATTAGATTGCGACGTTCCAATAGCACGAATCCAGGCTGTGAAACTTGGAGATAATTGGCAGGTAACAAGGCTTAGGAAATACAGATATGCTTACAGTACAGTTCATGTTTTTATATTAATCTTTTTATCGATTCTATGTTTTTTAACGTGGAAATACCACATTTTTATGTTCATAAATATTGACACAGGTCAATTATAAAAAAAAAGTGATCCATACAATATAAGCAGGACTTGAACCTGCGACCCTACTTTTCCAGCGTAGTGCTCTCTCAACTGACCTTAACATTTTGACTTGCTAACATCGAATAGTGGATCACATTACATTTTTCTTTTGCGTCAATATTTAAACAAAAAACAATGCCAAAACAAATGCAACAAGCTGCCAATTTTTTTAGTTTCTTTATTCCGTTTTATATTTACAAAGATATGGTCAAAATCCTAATTTTAATAATAGCTGGTATATCCCTTACATAAACTTGTAAGCTACTTATTGAGATGCTGGCAAATTGCATTATTACCTAAAATGAATAAAAAAATATAAGCTAAAAATCACATTAGGTGTCAATTTAATAAAGATGCCACAGATAAATTAAATTTTAGAGATAATAGAACAACATACGCGACATACTTAATACGTAAAATAAAACTCGCTTATCTTTGAGGGTTTTGAGATCTTTTTATAAATATAATGTATTTCAAGTATGAACACATTTTACAGGCTTACGACTTGCGCAAAACGACAAATTGTACTCGGTCTCGTAGCGAATGGAGTTATAGTTCTCAGGATCGCGAAACTTTAAAGACAGTAGCTGAAAAGCAGCTCCCAACTTGCTTCTTAAGCGTGCCCGGGGCAGATCCGAACTCAAGCCTTAAATGCGCTCCATAAAGCATCTCAGCTCAACTTACATCGAGTATTCGCTCACTAATATTATAAAAACTATCGTGAGACATTTTTAATAATTATAAAAACGGTTTAAACTCACGTCAGGCAAGGCCCGCCTTTTTTCGAACTCAATAGGGAGCTCTCTGAAGATGACGATTTTTACGTGAGTTTAAACCGTTTTTATAATAATTATTCGCAAACTGTTATAAATTTCGTGTCATATATTTAATATCTGGGCGATTTCACATATCGTTTATCATTTTCTTGTTTTTTTTCTTCATATTTTACATTTTCAATTACCTACGCTCCACTTTTAAGCACATTTGTTTCGATAACGTAAAGGAAAAAAAAAATATTAGGACATATTTTCCTACTAGATCGATAGTGCTTAGGATTCTAAGTTGGAATACCATAAATATTTTCCAAATGCAAAAACAAATAAATGAAGTACAACTACTACGACTATATTACTGGGACAAACGTACCTATGTCTCTCGTAGAGAATGCATAACGTGTAACTTTAAAGACGGCAGCTACAGTTGAAAAGCAACTCCTAAAGTTGCTTCTTAAGTGCAACGCCAGAGGCAGACCTATAACTACAACTTCAAAAGCGCTTTAAGGAGCGTATATTGAAGCATCTCATCCTCAGCTCAACTGACATCGAATATTCGCACATTGTTACAAAGTTTGTCGCGTCTAACACGTAGATATTGCAGAACAATCAACTTACTTCATCCTTCTAAGAACTGTGATGCCACAGACTGACTTTATAAATACACAGACATATTAATACACCCTCTTTATTTCACTGGAAGTTAAAAACAAATCTTCTACCTTATCCGAATGAGCAGGCATTTTCATTAATAATCGTACAAATACACGTACCTAAGTAAGCCTCTGTTAGGAAAGGATAACTCAATTCTTGTATGTCATCGAAAAGACGCCAGTTGAAAAACGCAGCCTGTGTTTTTTTTAACAGGGGTTAGAAAGACTATAATTTCTTATTAGTATAGGTACCAATTATACATTATTCATGAGTTAATACACATTTTATTAAAATTATGCGAGTATATTAGTATAAACATACTTAACTTGAATACTTAAGAAATGCACAAAACAATAAAGGCTAAAAATATGAACAGCAAGCAAACATACAAATACGTTTGTACGTTTTCAATTAAACTCCACAAAAGCAATAAAGCTGCATAGCCGCTCTATAACCGCCAACTCAACCGCTATACGACTCATATAACTCAACCATTCAGTGCCCACGCGCTCTGCATAGTAATGGTGCGATATTAGTCGATAGATCACAGTTTAGCTTTAAGCTGAATCGATTCAGATGCTATTATATTTGTATGAAGTGTAATATTTTATAATATTTTTAAAGCTAGTCGAAGGTTTCGAATCATTTTTTAAGCAGTAATCAGTCATTTATTTGCTTGAACATGGTATACAGTTGGTCTTAAATCTATTTACAGAACTACATGTTTTGTCACAGAGACATGCAAATCTTAGGTACTATGTGTGTGCAGCATATGCGTAAATTAGTTTATGTACTAGGAGTGTCATTTAAATATTCCTGAAGCTGATAAGTAAGGTGTTTATAAGTTTAAGATAGGGTAGACCGAGGCGATTCGGATCACAGGGCGAATTGGATCAAAATAAGCTTTTTGTCAAATTCAAAAGATTGCCGCTAGCTACGGGCAGCCAATCACCGTCCAGCGTTGGGTTTGACCTTCCCGCACACTATGACACAGGCGGCCATTTTTTCGGACGCTTGTGTCAGTCTCAGCGATGCCTCGCAGCAAGTCACTAGTGTTGATGTGCTGTGATTTTACTGGTCATGTAAAAAACGTGCTTAAAAAAATTACAATAAAAAAAAACTAAGTTGACTGAAGTTTAATATTTATTACTCAATATTGACATTAATGTGTCCTGTTTTCGTAATTAATGTGTAATAAAGAATATTCTGTATTTTAAAGAATATTCGGGTTAGGTATAAATATCGTAAACCTATGGTTTGGGGCTATTCGGATCACTTTTGCGGAGGCGATGTGGATCACTTATTTAAATTGCTCTTTTCTAGTTTATACTAATAATTTTAACTGTTTGTGTGTTTTAAATGGTGCGTACGTACAAAAGAAAGACACACCAAAGAGAATGGAGTACAAAAAATATGACAGAAGCAGCTAACAAGGTGTTAAGAAAAGAGTTGTCATTACGTCGGGCGGTCGAAATTTATAATGTACCGTTCACATCTTTACAGCGAAGAGTTACCATGTCCCGTGGTGTTATAAAACATCGAGACAGTATTTAAAGAAGATGCAGAAAAACTATTTGCTGGGAGATTACTGCAGTGATCCATACAACATTAATTTAATAGTCTCTAAAATGTCAGGAGAGGACTGGTTTCATCGATTTCTGAAAAAAAATCCGCGTTGTTGTGTCCGCGAAACTTGAATATTCGCAAACCTGAGGGTCTTTCTAGAGCGAGAATGAACGGGATGAGTAAAGAAAAAGTTAATGCCTACCTATTAAATTTGCTACATTAGAGAAAGTGATAAATGAAAATAATTTAAGAGGAAAACGTGTGAAGTAAGTGAAGAACGGTGCCATGAAAACTGTGCAGATCGTGGAGGTGCTGTTTTTTCTTTATTATTCTAAAGATTTAAGAACTGTTTTGTTTGAAATGATTTTGTCTCTTCTAAAGGGGCGAATCGGATATTTTTAATGTTTAATGTTGAGTTTATTACAGATAGCATATTTCTCAAAATTAAATGACAAGGTTCATTTTTACTTTGATAACTGGATTTTATAGTTCAATAACCACTGTATCCAGAATAATATTAATATACATGATACACTGTAACAAACTGGTTTTATTTCACATTAACTAAAAATTGATCCGAATCGCCTCGGTCTACCCTACCTACAATTTAATTGAACATACGAGCGAAGCTGTGAAGCTTGGCCGAAAATTCATTCATATGGCCAGATTTTTGAATGTTACGAAGTCCACCAACGAGAACCATTCTCACCGTCCTGGCCTAGAAGTCGCAATTTTCAACCGCTCGGTTGAAACTTTATATTTATGTTAGATAAGTATATAGAACTTTAAGTGCTGTAAGTGCGTTGCATGCTAAACAAATCTTGTTTATTTTTTTTATATACCTTTTATGCTGTCGAGTCTATAGTAATAAAAACGCTGCCTTCGAGTCTATAGTAATAAAGTCTTTAATAATAAAAACCGTGTTGAATCAGGAATAAAAGCAGGATTGGGTGGAAATTCGAAACGCTTGCACTCGACGAATGTTTAATTAGCCGAGAATTTCTCGTCTTCTTATTATGTACATTCTTCTCGACTCCCGCTGCGAGATGTTTAAAAAGCGTCTCCTAACCGTTTTATTTGACGCCCGTCTTACTTCTTGTACAATAATTAAATAATGCAATGGGTAAAAGATTAAGTATTTACTTTTAATAAAATAGTCTTTGTAAAAAATAATTTGTAATAAAAGACAAGATGGTTCCAAATGGCTAAAGTATTATATGTTTTTTACGTTTTCAACTCAAAAAATATACATAATTATCAAACCTGCTTACAAAATTTCACGAGAATCGGTTGAGAAGTGCGATGTTTTTCACACACAGGATATAAATCTAAAACCGGTTTGAGCACCGGTTTTAGATCCCCTACGGGAAAATAAGAGCGAACGGTACCTACTTAAACGGAATAACGAAATATTTAATCGTTCAGCAAGTTTCTTATCATCATCGCCTAAACAGCCTTTGTAAATAGACCCTTTCTACTCGACTACGGCAAAACTAAAAGGAAGGGTTATAAGTTAAGCAGTCTTATGTATTTTTTTTATAACCATTGTAGCAAAATTTTGTAATTATTTACATTGATTGATATCGTTTAAATTTTCTAAGCGTGTTTTTAAATCCGGAAGTAAACAAAGAAAATTGAAACAATAGTTTATCCGGGCACAATGTATCTTTTAGGGATTTGGGGGGCTTTTGTTAGTGCGACAGAGGTTCAAGTTGGAACAATGGGTATCGCGTTTACGGTTGAGATAAGTAAAAATGATAGCTTGGTTGGGAACTTTGTACTGTTTTCCGTTTCGTTTTTGTTTAACACTATTTAGTTACCTATATGAAAAGTAATTAAATTTATTTATTATTTTTTTATTATAATATTGGTAGAGCAATTTGGCTGTACGTTCATCATCTGTTTTCCCACTTAAAACGCGCAGGGGCAAGGTCTTGTTTTATTCACTACGATGCCACCCTAAAGTATAAGAAATGAAGCAACTGGCAAACAAAATGATGTGGCTAGTGGCTTCTACTATAGAACAATAATTGGCAGTACATCCATCTGATTCAAAAAGCCGTGGAGACGTTTGGTTCAACCCCGCTCTAAGCATAACTTTTCTTTTATAAATTTAGATGTTTTATCTTACTAGTTTATTTATTTAATAAAACTTTATTGCACAAAATAAAAAGAGTACAAATGGCGGACTTAATGCCATAAGGCATTCTCTACCAGTCAACCATTTATCATCGTCATTAACATACAGATAACTAAAGCGACGGATAACTAAAAGGCAGACAGACATGCCGAAACTATTCGCCTTACTTTTTAGGACTACGGAAACATAACATCAAACTGTAAGAACTTTTAAATAAAACGAATTATATCGCGTATATTAAATAACTATTTGAGCGTCCCTGACATTTCGCTAAAACACAATTTTTCACTGTCAAAGTTACATTTGTGCAAACTATCCAGTTGAACAGTCAAGCTTTGACAACGGTAATCGAAACGCCAGAAATGCTCTATAGTCCGTTTAAATTGTTTTATTTAAATGTGTGACAGTCGCGGCAACCGAGAATATTGTGTAAGAACTTTGTGCTACAATTACTAATTATGTAAAATCGAGAGCTTGCTCAGATCATGTTTTTCTCGTTTACCCTTAAAGTAATCGAATTCTTATCTTCTTGCTGGATATTTTGCATATAGAAGTGAATGGGATAAAATAAGAAGAGATGGTTCATCCGATACTGAATCCGCGACCTTCGCGATGGGACGCGGTGACAACTACTCTTAATATCTGCTTTATCAAATGATCGATCTATTGAAGGGTCAATGTTTGTAATTTCCGGAATTTCACTACGTAAATATACAACTATATTTTCATTATTGTATTAAGCGGTTTACACTCACGTGAAATTGTCAGGAACTATATTTTCTCTTTGAAGTTGGAAACTTAGTATGAAAAGGAGAAAAATCCTCATATTTCTATTCAGTTGTTAAAAGAAAAATCTATTAGCGATTGTATATTAGCATTGTTTAATGTTTTTGTCTTTATGTATCTAAACTACCACAGCGTTGGGCTTTCTCCAGACAGTTTATATGAACTTGATAATAATTTTATACAAATTCCACCCTTAGCAACGATATTTCCGATGGGCCGGATCTAGGGTGCTACAAAATGATAGAGAAACCGTAACACTTATATTAATAGGTACTTATATTTCAGTCATTAAAAGAAAAATCTTTAAGCGATTGTATAATGGTATTCTTTAACTGATGTTTTTGTCTTTATGTACCACTACAGTTTATATGAACAATTTTATACGAATTCTAATCTTAGCAACGATATTTGAAATGGGCCGGAACTAAGGGTCCTACAAAATGCGCTTGAAGTTCTTGTCGTTGGATTTTAGATCCATTTATCACACTAATATATTAAGGCGAAAGTTTGTGAGTATGTTTATGTGTATGTTTGTTACTTATTTAAACTCAAACGGTGGGACCAATTTTGATAAAATTTGGTATGGTGGTACCTAGTTTACATTTTGGATTAACACATAGGTTACTTTTTATCCCGAAAAACATTTGTGTTCCCGTAGGATGAGCAGGTAACACCGCGGGGCGCAGCTAGTCATGAATAAACTGGATAAGTTTTATATCAAGCGTGCCTGGTCGCATTATTTCTCAATTTTCGTAAACAGGGAACTTTTCTTGTTACTCGATTTCGTGGCGTGTGTTCTGAACGAAATTCCATGTAAACTAGCCCAACAATTTGTCTATAATTGCACAATTATACGATCGATTTAATGAGCAGATGTGCTATAACGCAGAAAGACTCAACATCACCATACAATGTTAGTTTTAAACCGCCGTTTGAATGGGTGATGAGGTAAATATTCAGCATTTATGGCGGTTTTTTTGGCAGCAAATGAATTCAAAATAAATGATTTTTTACGAATCTGACTCATAAGGAACGAAAACGGAAGAAAGATCCTAATTTGATCAGTTTGTGCGGCTTGCTCATTCGTTTTAGTAATAATCGTGTAACCACATTGACAAACCGCGCGAATAAAACGCCCGGATATTCACCTCATTACCCTCCGCGAACCGCGCGAATAGCCTACGCACCAGCACACTAGGGCGCCCCATTTTCTGTGGATAGAATGAGTTAGTTCGTAGCCACTCGTATCGACACACACACACTAAGTTGGTTGAAAAACATTGTGACAAACGATGATGCTTGTGTGCCGCAACGACTAGCTGTAAACGCGCGTCGATTTTTCCCGATTGAAGGAGGATCGCGGAGGCGAAAACCCGGGTTTGCGCTTGTATGACGCGCGACGTGCGGAGTAGAGAGTGGCGGCCATAGAAGTGAGCGAGAGACCACTCTCGGACCTTTCACTCCGACTACGGCCGTATAACGCAGTCCGCGGCGCGTAGGGAGCTCATTTTGGCATAGCGAAAATAAACAAGACGTTTAAGGCGTGGAGTACCTACACTAGATTTGCTACTAGACTGATTACTGGTTTTATTCGTGTGTGTATATTTCCTGTCAAAACATTTCATCAGAAGAAACGTTAATGCATGATTAGTGAAAATGCCGCCGCGACGGAAAGTGCGGCGTCAGTCCATCAATTAGCACATTGGAGGGCAAAAGTGTATTTTCGCTCCTTTTGTTAATCTACATAAAGCCGGTATTATTATCCTCACATTGTTGGAAATTAAGCGTGTGTTTGAATAGAACTCCCTTGTTTTTGTGTTAGGTCGGTGGCAAATAAGAGTACGGCACGGCCCATGGTACTTTAACGTATAAAATAGCAGCTCTGTGAGCTTGTACGAGTACCTCGCTAGTTTGTTCCGAAATGGTTGAAATTTGTGTTTTAAACGATTTCACCCCCAAACTCCGCCATTTCGAAAAATATCGAAAAATCGTCAAATGGAAATCTACATATAAGTAACGAACCTACTGACAAAAATTTATGAGGACCGGTTAAGAAATGCGACATTTAGGCGAAATCTGAACAAACAGCCGAAAATTTGAACAAACATCCTGCCAAAGGTTTTTTTTGGGCAAAACTGACATTTAGATGCTTTGCTCACTCGGTTAACAAGTAGACATTCTGCTTTTCAATATTGCAATCTCCAGGAGTCTTGAGCGATGATAATTGACATTTAGAGGTGAATAGAGGACATCGTAAAAGAATGGATGGAAATGAGAAAATAAAACTGATAAAATCCCAAATACTCGAGCAGCAGTTGGCAATAAAAAACATGAATAGGTACATGAATAGTATTGTACCGAGGTTGAAAGTGTTAAAACTCTCCACTACATAAATCTACACCGCTGTTTAATCCATATCCGGTTCGGCCACGAAATCGGCGGCAATATTTTTGTTCGTCGAATGATCAATCGAAAAACGATCATCGAAAAATCAATTTACAGATTTTTTTATTATTACTCTGTAGTCATATATTTTTCATAATTCTATTATCTTATTGATTAGGTAAGGCTTTTTACGAAATGATTTTTCAACTAAATTAAACATTCGACGAATAATTATTCTAGGAGTCAATATAGATAGACCCATTACCTAACCAAAAAAAAAATTAGGTTATAAACTTCATTGAGGTGCACGGTTTGCGGCGTCTAGGGCGTCTGTCTTGGTCCTACTTGGAAGCGGAATGCGCTCCCATAGAATAGTCGCCCGCTTGCCGCCGATGTCATGGCCCGACGGATTTGATCCATCTAGCTTAGCGCTCCCATCGGATTGCTGAAACTGAATTTAATACGACGTTGAAAAACTCTACTGTCGTATTGTGTTGAGTTTATAACCCATCTGAGGTTAGGTATATAGCCATGTTTACTATGTTCAGTGTTAACTAAAACTACCTATGTATTATACATTGTAAAAAGTTAATATCTGTGCACTGAAGACACTACGAAATACCAGCATAAATATCAGTAAAAATAGAGTTCACTGAATAGAAAATTACTAATTCGTCATCTTCGACATTGGTCATATTCCAAATTTGTCGTATTGGATTAGAAAGCATCAGGACAGATTGTATTGAGTACCTAAATATTTTGTGCTACAGAGGTGTTTAGCAACACTTTGCCTACAATTCTCCATACGTTTGTTATCGGTTACCCACCCATAGCGGTTAACTCTCTAGAACATTCTCTATACAATTTTTTTACGCAGTCGCTAGCAACTGCAGTCACTGTAAACTATATAATTGTTTTGTTCTAAATTCCATACAAGTGAAACTTCTTTTTCATAATGCGTACATAACTGCGTTACTAAATGTCCGCATTTTTTTTGTGTGAAAGCAATTACGAAGACACGCGTATGAGTATTATTGTAATTAAAAGTTACACCGCACTTCGACATTCACTTTACTTATTAATACTGCTACATGTGGGCAGCTTGACACGTTTCACAGGGTCGGCAGGAAAGCAATCGATTTGATTTAGATAATTATGGTGGTAGTGTTCGTACATATTTTTACGGCATGTGTCTAACTTTTTTAACAACAACTTTAATAAATAATGACACAAAGGTAAATTAAGAAATAAAAATTTAATGCGACCTACTACAATCTAAGCATCGTGCGTGTAAAGCGCACATCCTAGGGTATGGCTAATGCGCATAAGCATTTCAAACATATATGACGCAGAGGGCGCTCCAGTAGCGTAACGAATTATGGGATGAAAGATTTGGTGTGATTGACGTAGCGATCTGATAGCTCAGTTGGAAGAGCAATGCGCCGGAAACGCAGAGGTCGCAGGTTCATATCCTGCTTAGATTGTAGTAGATCGCATTACATTTTTCTTTCTTAATTTACTTTTGTGGAATTATTTATAAAAATAAAAATGGGGTGTTCCCACATAAAAATATGAATCGATAAAAAGATTATATACAAATATTAACAACTTTAATGATAAATCTGCGTGTCGTGTTATACATATAGAAAAAAAAACATATTCACATTGAGATATTTTTGTTCTGTTTTTATGTTCAAGCCTCCGTAACATTCAAACTACTAAGGTTACATATATGATTTTTCTACTCCAGTACTTTTTTCTGTCATTTATATAATGTAGTTACTAACTCTAATATAAAGACATAAATTATGAAAGTCTGTAAAAGTCTATACTCTATTGCACAAAAAACAATGCTAAACGATGTTATAATGTCACCAAAAAAGCATCACTTAGTACGACAGATTACAAGATAAACAGCTGCATTCGCAAAATTTGCAATTTAAAAAAAAACTTATTGTACTAAGGCATTGCCGCCAACTTAAAAAAAAAGTTTTATCTTCAGTGCATGGATGTTTAGCATAGTGAACGTATACCTTTATGTATAAGTTCATGTTTTTTTGACAGATGTTTAGTATAGTGAACGTATACCTTTATGTATAAGTTCATATTTTTTTGACAGATGGACGTCAATAAAAAAAAACTAAAAAGTTTATCAGAGACTATATTTTTTTTAATTTTGTTGTTTCCGAGCGGGAACATGTAATTATTTTCTTTGTTGTTTACTTGCATTTTACTTGGGTGGTTCTACTCACAAGGGAATTTTCCGCGGCTCACCTTATTTTGTATAGTTTTTGTAGGCAAATTATATTGATTTACGATCGAAACTGTACAACTAAATGGTTTCTAGTATGACACTGAAAATTTGCTGAGCCCTAAATATATATCTCTCAAAAATTGTACTTTAAAGTGCCAAATTCTCAGTCTCTAGGCATGTCTCTCGGACGAAATGAAAGCTTAATGGCTGCATCATAACTGCATTTTGAGTATGTACGTAATATTTTCGCTAAAATAGAAATCTATAATATATGTAGTTTCAATGTGTTTGTCTAATTTTACCTTAAATGCGAAACTTAGTAAAAAAAAGTGCATTATATTTTGTCCCTCGTTTTTTACCTCAGTCTCCTGCTACATCAAAACAAAACACGTTAAAATCAGTTTGAGTTACCACGTCTAGCGCGTTGCTGTTCGGTCTGAGTGAAAGATCGAAGTGAAGTTAGCATATAAATGATCGCGTTTGTCTAGGTTCGCGGTTGGCTTAGTCACTACGGCGAGTTGTGTAAGTGAAGTTGTGCTACGGCTAGTCAGCTTAACAGTATCCTGGCCTGTATTTATTTAAAATCCATTGTTTTCTATACACTTTTTTTGCATTCATAGGTCGTAAATTCGTTGCATTAGAGTACAGAACTGCATGATTTCTATATTAAATGTTGCATTGACGTAGTTATTGGCTAAAAACTTACAATAATCTCAGTATCCTGTCCTCAGTCTCCTGAGCCCACATATTGTTTAAATGGTCATAAATTTGGTATATTTTATTTTTTGACTGGCCCGTTTGAGATCAGTAAAAGAACGACCTCCGCTAGGCGTTAAGCTACTTTTCTGACCTTAGATGTTAAAAAAATGGTGTGCCGCAAATCACTTCATTTTCGTCCCTCCTGAGTAGAACCACCCACTTATGAAATGTCGAGTCGTAGAAAAAATATTGTATGCAACGTTGTATAAGTAGGTCAAAAAACGCTCGTGGTAGCTTTCTTACGATGTTCGCTACGCTCACATCGTAACCCATGCCACTTGCGTTTTTTGCCCCCTCTTATACAACGGTTGCATAAAATACTATTGACTAATTTGAACTCCTTAAAGTATGGCAATTAATTAGATACCAACCACTCCATAACTTCAAAGCCCGTTATTTATTACATGCACACAGAACTCAGCGTTGTAAAAAGTTAATTATAAAATACAGTGCAGCTACCGCGCGATGTTACCCGCTCATCCCACGGGAACACTAAATTTTTTCGGGATATAAAGTAGCCTTTGTGTTAATCAGGGTGTCAGCTACCATCATACCAAAATTTATCAAAATTTGTCTAGCCGTTTGAGCGTGAAGAAGTATCAAACATACACAAACACACACACAAACTTTCACGTTTATATTAGCGTGCTTATTAGTTAGCTATTATTTTAAAATTACTGTAATATGTTTTTATTTTGGATTTCAACATTTTTCGAAAAAAAAAAAATTGGATTGATAAATTTTTTTAATTATTGAGCCTGCTCACAACATTTTACGAAAATTGATTGAGAAATGCGAAATGTAGACAAGAACAGCAGGAACATTCAAATATCGGGAATCCCGACATGCGAAAGAATTTTTGGCCAAGCTGAAACGGCGACGCTTCGCTCGTTGGGTCAATACAAATGTGAAATGGTCCAATACAAGAAACTTGTACTTTTTTGCCTCGTGTTTCTTTTTTTAGCCGTATTCTTTGCAACCGTCAAACGCACCGTAAGATGCTTCATTTCGGCCGGTCGGAAGCAGCCCACGGGGCGTTTGACGGTTGCAAAGAATACGGAAGTCACTGGGAGAGGCCTATGTTCAGCAGTGGACGTCCTGTGGCTGAAATGATGATGATGATGATGATGATGCTTCATTTAATGGAATGTTAATTTCGTCGAGTACTTACTATATTCCCTGTACGTATGCTAGTAACTGTGACACGCGACTCTTTGTCGTGCGACAAATACTCTGTCACTTTCCTTTCAATACCGTGCGAGCAAGACAGGTGACGCTGAGTTGCTCGACAAGCGTAGTCGCGGCAACATATGCTAGCTCTGCTGAAGCCTTTTTCATGAACTATAGAAGTCTTCGTACAATAGATGGAATCATCATTATTCTACATAATAACTTTTTAACAAGAATCACCAAAGTCAACGAAACAATAAGACCAACTGAAAAGTATACTCTTTGCATAAAAAAAAAAGAATTTTCCAAATCGGTCCAGCCGTTTACGAGAAATCTGGAAACATACAAAAAAAATCCCCGACTAACTGAGAACCTACCTCGTTTTTTTCCTTTGGTTGAAAATTCTTCCAAAAATGCGGGCTCATACAAAAAATACTAATGTATATAAATCAACTTACTACAACATGATTGCAACATAAACCAATACAAACACCTGTGTTACGAGTATATCCAGTTCTGATCACCCAATTAACCGCAGATAAGTAGGTGCCTCAATCCTAAACCAACCTGCTCTTCCAACACGGCCCTATTAAATCTGGGAACTGTTCGTAAGTCCATTTTAAGCCCGGTCTGGCAATTAAGGCCCTCGATTATACACACCTGGCGTAAAGCTGCAGACATTTAGCTCCTAGGGCAGAAAGGTGAACATTGCCGCCCTCTTTATTAATTGTTTTCTTTTGATTGTTCTCTTTTCTTGTTTTTAGAGGGCAAAAATATTATAAAGCATATGTTTAAGTTCTCCACTACCCACAGGTTGTCCCTGTGTATGTTGTGTAATAACGTGTGGATCTAAATGCTAAATTCAATCTAGAATATCATGAACCAAAAAATAATCTTGTTTAGAAAGGCAATAAAAATCTCAAAATAAGTGTAAGAAAAAGTTTTCAAGAACTTCGTCAAAACTTTTTCGTTACGTACACTTATTTTGAGCTTTACCGAAGTACGTTAGTTTAAGTTAGATTGCAGTTTAAACTAGATGACTGCTTCTTTGCTATTTGGCCAATTGTGATACCTGCTAAAATAAAGCTCAAAGCGAGTTAATATATGTACCAAAAACGAAACCACCAACCCAACCCAGTGATTGAAATAATGTTGATATTGTTATTTACCGAAAATACACAATCGATCATTGTTGATTCATTAACCACAATCACAAATGAGAGCGATACTGTGTAAATAGGAAGGGTAATTTTAGTACTTAATTTAACCACTATACAATGTAAAGTAAAATACAGGTGAAATAATGAAATATGTGCACACGTTTATTTAATTTTGTCGTTTAAACTACTTTTCTCAAAAATGGTCAAAGTGCATAGTTTCATGGTTAGTCAAAAATAAAAAAAAACCTTGCCGGCTCGGTCGGTTCAATGTTGTATGAAATTCCTTTATATTCCGAGTTAGGTACAAACTTTTTAAACAGTTATAACGTCTATATAAAAAAAGGCAGTCCTAACAACCAAAACGGAAGATCAGTAGCTACTTAAAGCGACTGATAGCGACTTTTTAGTTGCCTTAAATAGCTTATTAGCGTTTTCGGAAGAAAAATACACTTCTACTTTTTTTAGGAAACATAAAATAAAGAGGCGGCAATACAAGAATTTAATTTTGACATATAGTGGCTAATTAAACTTATATGTACTTACTCTCGCACCATTTTTGAGAAAAGTACTATATATGTGTCTCAGTTCGACTAGCAATTGATGGCTTCGTATAAAATTAAAAGAACTCACAAGGGGCTCCGTTCAAAATTTTTACTCAGCCAGCAATTGCCTCTTTTCGACAATAATGTATTATTACTGCGGCCATTATTATAGCCAAATAGTCTCGAGGTTTACCCTCAAGGCTTCACTAATCCAATAGTTATTAAGATAATCAATAAACAAGTTTCTTTTTTATTAAGGGTGTTAACACTCTCAGCAACGCACCATATAAAAGCTTATTTTACACATCTCCGTTGATAGAATTCTCACCTGCACCTTTGAACCCGAATTAGCATCCCTAACCGCGTTACTCGCAGCATTCAGAATGCTAATTTATGGAGGCCTGAAACATTATAAACTTTTCCCACGGGAAATCCTCATCTCCATGATTTAACATTATAATTCCCGCTGCGTTCATTAGCTCGGAGCCGAGTTTACACTCGGAGTGATTATTTAAAAAAAAAATTCATTGAAGGGAAAAATGTAAGAATTTTATGGTTATGGATTTGACAAGTGTGTGGGTGCGAAAATGACATATGCATTGTCATTTATTTATTGGGTCTTTGGGTTTATTGATTATTGGGTCAAATTATTTTTTAACTGAGCTGCAAAACGCAGCACACAGAACTATTAGACAATTGTTTGCTGCGAACTAAAACCAGGATTTAATAAATGCTGCAAATTGTTTCCGCGCCACGTTTGTGCTCGCAACGTGAACCAATATAAAACCACTCTATAAACTTCTGTTAACGATTGTTCGCTGTTGCTAAAAGTGTGTTAATTGACACTACTATTCAGCTAACTTGCCTGTTTATAAACTATTGCTAACAAAAGTTGTTTCTTGCAGCTTAATCCCTAGTATGTGATGTCGTAAATTTGCTAATCAACTTAAAACTAACTGATACTTTAATGTAAAGTTAAAATGTCCCGCACGGGTCCGTGTTTAATCATACGAGGGGTAAAATTCGAATTCTACTTACATACCTCTAAAACAAAAAGCCCAACTGCAAGAAAAGTAATATTTTTCTCGTTTTTTTCAATCACTATTTCAATTATACAGCTGCCAAGATTTTTAAGTTATGATCATATTTAAGTCGATATAAATTTGTTACGAGGAAAACTAGATCGGGACAGGAGTCGTGAATAAATAAAACACAAGAAAATAATCTTATTGTGCTTATACAAATACACTGAAGAAATTTCTTATGTGATCCCTAATACAAACAAATATCATCAATAAATTCAAACAAAATAACAAGAGTTGTCAAAACAGCCTAAAATTATTGTCTCCCTTGAGACCCGAAACAACAAGAACGTTACCAATCATGCTAGTGTTTATTCTATCTGAACAAACACGTCTGACCTATGTGATAAAACACCCTAGCTTCAGGGGTTGCCGAACTTTTCAGTTTGCGACACCCCTACTAGTTTAAAATTTTGTCTCAGCGCTCTAGCCCGAAATAGGGTACCAAAATAAAGTTTTTGCCGAAAAAATACTAAAAAGAGCTTCTCTCGGTGCCCCTCTTTACTCTCTACAGCGTATCAAAACGTCGCGGCACACAGTTTGGGAAACTGTGTCCTCCTAGCTGATACATTATTAAACGTATTCATGGGTGTTTGTCTAGTTTTATGGCGATATTTGTGGTGGTATTCGTAGTACAAAAATATTTGCGCATCTGATCTCTCTCTTCAATCGGTTCCTCATTACTGAGGATCGTGATTACTGGCTTGTTTTGCCTTGATGATCTGTCTCCATCGTTGCCCTCACCGCCTAGTGAAATTAGCTTGAGGAGGTAATTTCTTTGACTCCTCGTGCTCTTGCATTGAAGATGCCCCCAACCACATGTGATAAATTTATTTATATTTATGAGATTATGAGCATCCCTCTTCCCCCAGGTAGCTCCTATTTCATTTTTTCTTTAAGCTTTGATCTTTGTATAAATGGTTTAAATAAAAAATGTGGTGTACCCACATTAAAAAAAATTAGACATTACATGTTTCATAAATTTATGAGCATTAGTTCCAGTAAAGTAAATGCCTCGATATCACACTAGTTCCTAAAATAAGCATCGTGTTTGTCGATTACTGGGTCATTTACCTTGCATTATACTAACTAGAAACGATAACCTACAGCTACAACCTTATCTAGATAAAATAGGCACAAAAATAACAATGAACAATCAAACAAAAATAGATACCTACAGAGATCATCAACAGATAGGCCAATTAAAATCGTGCGTAGTGCGTACAGTGCGTCTCTGATCGATAGGTTAAAACGATGAACCGGTAATCCAAAGGTTCTGGGTTCGAGTCCAGATGTGGACCACCTGTTAACACAATTTTACTTTTAATTTTCGTATTCAATTTCCGATTTATACTTTACTTCTAAGCATAGTTTTAAATTTTTACTTTAAGTTTTAGTTTTATTGTTTTTTGTATATAATTGTATGTTTTACGGAATTAAAGTAGTCAATTAACAGCGAATATCATCTACTATAGTTTTGAATGGTATAGGAGAGACATTCTATTTCGCCCACAGTTGTTTCGTAAGAAGGCTTTCATAGATTTTCCCACTCGTCAATAACTTTTCCCGGTAGTCATAATTTTTTAAATGATTTTTGAAAAGGTATTAACAGTAGAGTTAACGTAATGGAGGTTTAGTTTCTTTAGTAAAAATAAAAAAAATTGGGCAAGTGCGAGTCCGACTCGCGCATGAAGGGTTCCGTACCATAATCTATAACAAGTTCGTTGTATGGGAGCCCCCCTTAAATATTTATTTTATTAGATTTTTAGTATTTGTTGTTATAGCGGCAATAGAAATACATCATCTGTGAAAATTTCAACTATCTAGCTATGACCGTTCTTGAGATACAGCCTGGTGACATCCGGCCGGACGGACGGACGGACGGACAGCGAAGTCTCAGTAATAGGGTCCCGTTTTTACCCTTTGGGTACGGAACCCTAAAAAACACGTAAAATGCTTTTGACGTAATGATATTACGAGTATATCGGTGAAATTTACCATTAAAATGATGATTTGATTCGTCCACACCCAAGCGGCATAAACACTTGTATAGCCTTTATACTGGTAAAATTTGAGTTATAATGGCTGTATTAAGCTCCTATACCTACAGCCTGTTTCCTACGTGAGTAATACCCGTGCTTTATCGGCGTAACAGTTCCTTATAGAACTCTTATGGCACTAAGTTTGCCTCCGGTTTTATATTGTAAAAAGCACACTCACCCTTGACCTTGTTCGCATTCCTCGCTGTTAAGCCCCATGAGTATTCCAAGCATTCATATTAATACTTAGCGTTCCTGTTACTCCATAACGTGTCGATTTACGAGTATGGTGGTAAAACGCTGATGAATATGAATCGGGACTTAATCGTAGTATTTCAGAAGTATCGTTTTGATACTTCATTCATGCTTCTAAGGGCTAAGCCCTGACTTTATTAACCTATACCTTGGTTCAAAAAGTATGGCTTGCCCTTTTCACCAGATCCATCGCCTTTTTTCGTCCGTCTTAGCGGGGGCACTGCCTTATATAGAAACTTCTTTCGGTTAATGTATCATTTTGCCTAAAAATCGTTTCGCATAATTCTTATTCCTCTGAAGTCATACATAATTTTTGCTTTCATAATTCTTGCAAATATCGATTAGGTTGGGTTTGTTTTATAACGCTTCGGCTTTGTGTCGCCTAAATCTAACAACTTTTAAGTATTTGTTTATATCTATTTTTATAGTTTACAGTGCCTTGGTTTTTAATGTAATGCTGTATAACTTATTTAAATATTAAATAAATAAGTAAATAATAATCTCAAATAGTTTGCGGTTGAAAAGAAAAATGCTTTCATCGAAATTATTTTTCGGCGAAATTAAACATTCAACGAAAAACAATTATGGGAGTCAATTCAGATCCTTCCCAAATACCTCTTCCTGTTATTGTTAGGTATTGTTAATCCCAGAGGATTAAAAATTTAAGCCAAAAACAATTTATTGACTTTTTAATCCTTTCATTCTGAAACGAGTGAAACGGCATAACTGTCATGGAATTGTTATTTTTTATTTTGTTACGACCATAAACCCGGATTCACTGAGCCTACTGTCGAACCGTTTCATACTCCCATTGTGTTTGTGTTGATTTAGTAAAGTTTACGGGTTATTAAGAGTGGTATCATTGTAATTTAAATTATTTTTTATAGGGTATTCAGCACTCATAATAAATACGAAGAACGAGAGTCTGCATACCGCAGATTTGTGTAAGATGAAGCCGCTTTTGATTTTATGCCTAATATTACTGCCATTTTTGGCTTTATCATATACATTTATTTAATATTCTAGCGTTTAAACAAATTTTCTTACTTTTTACTATGCTAAGATCTCCTTGTCGTATGATTCTAGTCTCATCAAGTCTAGCTACTAGCTCACGTAGATTTACATTCACCGCATGTCAATTGGGCCGATTTGCTTTGCCCCATGTGACCCATCTCAGAGAACCAACTGGACGTCGATCGGTTAATCTGAAGTAAACGATATTATTTCCCTTGTTTGTGTTAATTGAGATATTTGTCGAGTGAACACCAGATGATCAAAATTTTCCGGATTTCCTCATAATGCTTAGAGAAACACACTGCGTGTCGAGGATTATTCTGATTGATGATGGGTTTTTGTATTAACTTGCATGTTTTTGTTGAGAGGGATACTACATTAAGGCGCACGCAAGTTTGCGGAATAGTTTATTTTTCTATTTCTCTTAGACCGTTTTGAGCGCGCGATCTCCTCGTATCTATCCAATCCAGAGTAATCAACCTTCCGTCATTCAGTGGTAAGGAATGATTTCTGTGATTCTGATTTTGTATGGCGAGAACCGGGAATTCCCGGTTCCGGTACTAGATTTACTAGAATACCGGGAACACACCCTATTCAGTGATTGCTATACCTTTATGATTTAGCAACTACCTATAACCTCTTGATAGCTGGCGTCCTTTACAAAGTGCTAAATAAACGCTTACTCTAAAGGCCGAATATTTTTGAACTTTTAGCATCAATTCCCGAGTATTTGTTTTTTCCCGCTTAAAAAGTATTGAACATGTGATTGCTTGTAGCAAATGCAATTAAAGCAATGGCGATAGTTTGTCCTTGGAGTTGGATAAATCTTTTTCTAAATCGTCCAACTATCAGCTGTTTAGCCTGAATCGATAATATTACGAAGATTCTTTCTTCGTCACCGAAAACCTACTCTCCAAACTAAATTAACAGTAGGTACCTATTAACAGTGATAAATGTACGATATTCTTTTAGAAAATGCTGAAAAGTTAACGTGGAAAAGCTTGTCAAACCAAAGCTTTTAAGAATCAAAACCACACGCCCACGCATGGATTTAAAAACTGAAAGCGGCATTTAACCAAATTTGATACGGTCGTACAGAATAATAGCCTGTGGGATTTTATAGCACGATAGCTCTGATAGTGCAGCTAAATGCCATGTCCCCTTATTTTATTGCTGACTATAGTTGGGACTTATCACTTATAGTAGGAATCCTTTTTTGAGGCCGAATTCACTTCGCTTTGTTTATACAAACAATAGTACACTACTACAGAGGCCGGGAAGTGAGGGGTTGCCGGCCGAATACATATAGATAGGTATGAGGCTGGCAACCCCATTTCTCGCCGAGGTATGTATAGTGCTTTTCTCAAACATGCAATGAAATAAAAAACACTTCAAAAAATCATAAATTTATTTCTATAGATTAGATAGACATTATAAGTAAGCTACCAAAAACTATAACTAACACGTACCCTTAACCACCTACCTCCCGTCTCACAGATTCATTCAAACTTAAAATTGTTAACATACCTATTGTGCGAGCATCCTACAAACGTTTGTGTCCTTGTACCTTCTCCCCTCCTGCCGCAGTGCCGCGTCGTCGCTCGACAAGGTCGGTCGTGGACGCATTTAATTTTGGTGAGCATATTACTGTCTCCGACCGTCTCTGAGACGGGTGGTAGGTGGATACGTATTTTTTCTTAGGGGCCTAGGAGACGGGCGTAGGTGGTTACGTGACTATGGATACTTTTTTCCTTTACTTAGCCGACCGCTTAGTCAGGTTGGTAGCGATTGGAAGTACGAAAAACCTGTTCTACTTGTGACCCGAAGAAACAACGGGACCCAGTACGTATGTTTCTAATGCAAAAAATCTATTTGCCTAGAATGTGCAAACAAACTTACATTCGCTGCCGCTAACAAATCGAACAAATTAGTGGTCTGCAATTTTATAAAAATATTACATTTGTTTTAACGAAACTTATTGATTTAGCATTGTTAATTCTTGAATAATTAGAAATAATTACTAAGATCTTGATATAAAGTCAAAATTATTGTTTATCTAACCTTGCAAAGGATATATAGTTCTTAAAGTAGAAAATAAGGACTGTTGCAATATTTTAACAGTAAAAAATTGTTTAGGTAATGTTTTCAGAATGATTATTAGTTTAATAATTATTTTAAGTTGTCTATAATGTCATTAATATTTTAAATTTCCCATCCGATCTATAAAATATGACATATAAGGCCGACATTATGTATCCGTCCTGGGGACGGGAGGTAGGTGTTTGTGTGACTAAAGAAGCAGGTAGGTAGTTAAGGGTTAACACTATTTCTTTGTCGGTATTTTCGTCAGTATTTTCATCGGAACTCATTGAATTATGAATATAAGACTATTTTCCAGAATTGTTAGGAATCCGCCATAAATAAACTCAATGTGTTGCTCTGTAAACAAAAGATTTTTTATTTAACCAAAAGTTTACATTAAAAACTAAACTCATATAACTTTACACACACTAAAACATACCTGTAGTGTAAACAAAAGAAACGACATTTAAAGTCTATTAATTGGCATGTCGATTCCCATTATTCACTTTTACTATTTAATTTGTTGTATTTTAATCTCTCGTAACATAACCTCATGACAGTACATTCGCCATTTTTATTCACCCTCATGTCTTTACCGACAGACAAGCTATGGAGGTGACAGCGCCATCTGTTATCCTACGAAGTAAACTTCTGCTCTGCTTTACCGACAGATCCGTGCGCTGTAGAATATTCAAATAAACTTTATTTCTTTATAAGAATACTAAAATTAACAACGCACAACAAAACTCATAAAACAATTACAGAAAAAATATCTCAAGTTTCCCTCCGAAATAATCCTAAAAAAAAATCCTACGCGTTTTTTATGGTTTGATTGAGTAGACAATTTTATCGCTAATATTTAGATGAAATATTTTAAATTTATATTTTAACAATTAATAGAATTAGTTAATTATGTGTTATTTCTTAAGTTTATCAAAAGATACGAAATCGCTAATTGTTTTTTTTTTAATAAGCATGGCGGCAGAATGTCATAGTTAACCAAAAAGCAAATGTTGCTTTGTTTTTTTTTTAATGGCTGATCGACACGATGCCATGTCACAAACTTATGTGGAATAGAAATTAAAAAAGAGCATGTTGCCGGCCTAGGCGTCCAATTTTGTATGAAATTCCATTAACGACCTCTCGTCAAGCTGCATCGGAAACGTCATACTTCGCAGCCTTTTATAAGGAACATAACATCAATATTTCATTGCATGTTTGAGAAAATGGGTTTTGTGTGCATTATAATTATGAGCTCCGGTCACAAATTGCACTAATAATACCTTTCATCTCAATTAAGTAGCAGTTTGTGGCCGCAGTTCATTATTCTCACAATACCCGTTGAGTCCCATTGTTTGTAAAGGATTCTAGCCATAACCAATAGCAATGAAACTGGACTTCATTAAGTTATTGTTCGCAAAGTTTTTATAATAATGAAACATTCCATACATTTTGTAGCTAAGAAGAAGTAATATAAGATTTTAAGCACCTCATTTATATGCTCAATCATTTATATAAAAATACTAAAACTTTTCTGGGTAGAACAATAAATATGCTATTTTCTGTTTGTTTCAGATATAAAATGTCCATCTCCGAATTCAGGCGGAAGAAGCTCCTCTACGTTTTCAATGTATTCTTCGGTAACTAACCTTTAAGCATAATCTTGATATAGACTACAGGCGCCATAAGATAATCGTAGCAAATAATGCGCTCATAAATATCTGAACACGACTCTTACTGTCCAGACGTTAGAATGCCTGTTCAGATATTTAGGAACGTTTTATCTGCTGCGATATGTCTGGTGGCCCAGTGGTCGTGCAATGCGTGCGTGCATGTTGTACATGTGTCTCGTTCACTCGTATGGCCGCGCTCGGATCTTAAGCTCAACCGCTCCCCGCGTCGCTAGCCGCCGGAGTCGTATCATGTCCATTAGCGTATGTAGGCGAGTCGATAGCGAGCCGACAGCAAGCCGACAGCGCAGCGAGGTTGCTGAGTGTTCAATATGGCGCCCTCGCTCCACGCTCCCCTCGCTTTCAACAGTTTCAACTCGTCCGAAAATCGCCAGTGTACTCAGGCTAAAGTAGAATTAGAAGTAAAGGACTCTAAAGTAGAATTGTATGAATGGTACGTTAAATTAGGGACTATAAGGAAAACAAAATATGACTGTAATGATAAATTCAGTTTGATATCTTATAAACCTAGAACCCCCGTAAAAAGTGTGGCGTTATAAGTTTATTTATTTTTTATTTATTTTTAGCCTGTACTGTCCCACTGCAGGGCAAAGGCCTCCCTCCCTTTCTTCCAGTCGTCTCTGGACAAGGCAGCAACGGACCAATCCTTTCGGAATGTGTCTAGGTCGTCCCGCCATCTCCGGCGTGGTCTGCCGCGACGTCGTACATTAGGTGGGATCCAGTCAATGGTATTCTTAGCCCACAGTTCGGTCGGCATGCGGCAAACGTGTCCAGCCCAGTCCCATTTAAGTTTAGCGGCTGTCAGGGCTACGTCGGCTATTTGGGTTTTGGAGCGCAAGATGGTATTTCTGATACGATCTGCTAATTTTATGCCCAAGATACTACGCTCCAGTGCCCTCTGGCAAACCTTGAGGGACTGTTTTTCAAAGACCAAGTCTGGGCACCATAGGTGAGGATCGGAAGAATGCACATGTCCATGAGTTTCCGCTTTAAAGTAATGGGAAGTTCTCCCTTCATGAATTCCTTCATGGACCAATAGCTCTTCCAGGCATTTTCGGTACGCCTTACGACCTCCTTGTCTTGTCGTGCCTGGAAAGAAACTATTTGGCCCAAGTATATGTACTCATGGACATATTCAATACCTCCGCCATCGACTTCTATCCTATGTTTAGTGCTGTTTGCCATGAGCTTGGTCTTTGACATGTTCATATGCAATCCAATCTCAAGGCTTGATGTGCTCAGCTGTTGGAGCATGCTTCTGATTTCGGCCGCCGATGTTGCGAAAAGAACAATGTCATCAGCGAAACGGAGGAGTTATAAGTTTACCATAGTATATTTGTCTGTCAGTGGCGTGATGGACCGATTTGATTACGTTTTTTTTTAACCAAAAGCCTTATCTGTTGAGATGGTACTTACCTGTGTTTGTTGAAGTAAGTTATGGTGAAGTATGTTATAGATGTGTTGTCTTGTGTTTACTTCATTTTTCTTCCTATAATTCGGTATTTTGTTTCAGATGTCAATCAAAGTGGCACGATAGAAAGGAAAGACTTCGAGCTGGCTATCGAGGTAAGATATAATAACAGTTTTCTTTTGGATATCTTTTGGAGAGTGTTCGCAGGAATTGCACGATTTAATTCCACCATCACCGTTTCACCATCGGACAACCAGGCGAGGGGAGCGATTTCACCCTTATGTTGTCAGATTACCACTTACGAACGAAGCGATTTGCTTCATCATTTCTAATGCGAACCGCTAAGGAATGGAACTCGCTCCCATCGTGTAAATTTCCAGAAAATTATAATTTGGGGCTCTTCAAGATAAGAGTGAATAGGCTATTATTGAACCAGCGAGCTACATCCTCGACCCCGTAGTGTAGTCACTTACCATCAGGGGATACTGAGGTAAATCGCCGGTCAGATTGTCAATAAAAAACAGTAGTCATAGATGTACATATTTTGTTTGTATATTATAGAAAAGTAAGTATTTCAGGAGAGCAGTTCCATAACAATTTTAATAACATTGAATTGTACCATTTGTACACACCACAAATGATGTCCTAGGTGTTAACGCACTTTCTCATAATAATTATGCGTTGTGCAAGGAAGGAAGCTTAGCCTCATTTCCTGCCATTTTCCTTGAATATAAATATGCATATCAGTTAAACAAAGCAATTATGTTTAGCACGAATGGCAAAGCATAGTTACAGTAAATAAAAACTTAATCTAAATAACAAGTATGTACACAAAAATTAAAGTAAACTAAATCAAATTTAAAAAGTTACTCCCCTGCGGCATGGTACCGAATATGCTGGCTGAACAGCTATGCTGATACGTTGTGCGAGTAAGCTGCCTGCTCTTCGGTCCCCAGTCGTCTATGACAACCTTTTAGGGAGCTCTTTGCAAAGGTTGCGGGCGCTGGGACTCCATTCTAGAATCCGTCCCCTCGGGTCTCGACAGGGTACAAATGTGTTGACGTAATATTTACCAAATGGCCCTATATCTATTTCTAAGCCGCAAAGCTATAACTTAAGTCTGTAGTACCTACTTACTCACCAGAAGTGGCTCAAGACCTACTCTCGGTAACACAGCATTAAAACTGAAGGATGCTGCAGATCTATCTCCGGCCTTTGTGGAAATCTCGGTCGCGGTCTTAACAAATAGCACACAGAATTGGTATCAGTGACAGTAGTGAATATAAATAATCTTACTCTAACCTCAAATCACAGTATTAAATATACAGAGAGTAGAAGGAACTGTCACTGAATATTGGACCTTACATTATTTTAAATAAAACCGAAACCAAAAAATATGTTTTTTCCGATAAAAAAAAATCGACAGATTGTTTTTGAAAAAGAACACAGAAAACACAAACTTTCAAAAAAGTTGTAGGTTAGACCTGTCATCGAATACCATAGTTACTTACTGTTGTGAAGGGATCGTGTACGTATACAACAAAGGTACTGTCAACTGGTACCGCCAATCTGAATATTTTACTTTATCATCATTATACCTTAATAAGGTGAAATAATGCTGTCACCTATCACACGATCCCTTCAGTAATAACAAAAGGTGATAACGAGTCAAAGATTGATTATTTCAAGTTTTTTAATACTCCAAATAAGCATGCCTCTAATAAATACTACACTCTCCAGTACAATGCATGTCTTAAACTTCTAAAAACGATTTCATGTGAATCATGCAGTTCTTACTGTTTCCACGCAGTACACTGTAACAGAACTGTATAGCGGCGCAGACCTCCGCCGCATTCGTCTGGTGCCCGTAATACGACAGGAAGATTAAAGGGACGGACCTCCTCCGGGATTTTCGAGAATTCTCGTCTAGATCAAATTGGCTTAACCTTTACCCTATCGCTTGCATTTTACGGAACTGACGATGATAAATTATGAAAGAGAGTTGCATATTAAAACTAGCGAAAGTTATGCTATTCTGAACCCAAAGGGGAATTCGGTACAAAACAAAAAACAGTCGTTTTATTTTACCATTGGAATATTAGAAACATACGTGCTCTCAGCCCGTCCAGCGCAACTATGTTTCGCGACTCTTGTCGCGCAACATAGCGCTATCCGTCACCCTCTCTCATTACTGCACAGAAAGAGACAGGCAATTATCTCGCGCAAGAAATACTCGCTTGTGACGGTTGTGCTAGTTAGACATTTCTTCCAACTATTGCGATAGGTAGAGTAGGGCTTAAAATGTTTAAATTGCAACGAAACGAATAGCTCCTTGGGTTCCGAATGTTCTGTATGTTCTGTTATACAAGCCATTCGTTTTTAGGGTTCCGTAGTCAACTAGGAACCCTTATAGTTTCGCCATGTCCGTCTGTCCGTCCGTCCGTCCATCCGTCCGTCCGCGGCTTAGTTCCGTGATCATTAGTACTAGAAAGCTGAAATTTGGTATGAATATGTGTAAATATGTATAACGCCGACAGAACGGTAAAATCAAATTAATTTTTTTTCTGCGGGTACCTCTCGAACACCTAAAGTGGGGGTGATTTTTTGTTTTCTTTTCAACACTGGTGTGTGGGGTGTCGTTGAATAGGTCTTCTAAAAATAATAGGGGTCTTCTAACATTATTTTTTTATAAAGTCAGCAGTTTTGTAAATATTCGCTCCAAAAACAAAAAACATAGTGTCCCCCCCCTCTAACTTTTCAACCACGGGTCAAAAAAATTCGGAAAAATTCCAATGAAAACTATGTTGAACAAAATCGGTCGAGCCGTTTTTGAGTTATCGCCAAATTTCATATTTTTTCTTTAATAGGTCGTAAGTTGACTTCCTGAAGGTAATAAGTGATTACAGTTTCTAGGGCGTTTACGACCTTTTTATAGAGCTTAAAATCTTTCTTAACGTAAACCTCGGGCTTAAAACAGCAGTTTATTGTGAAGGATGAGCAACTACGGAACCCTACACTGAGCGTGGCCCAACATGCTCTTGGCCGGTTTTTAATCTCTAAATTTAATTACTTACATAGTAGATACTTATAGCCTAAAGAGTTGTGGTTTAGCCTTGGCATATTGGCGTTATAAACAGCCTTCATAATTATGTACATACGTCATATATTTGCATTGTATAATGTCAGTAGCGATTTTGACAGCTAAATTGTTTACCTGAATGCTGCTTAATCCTTCTGAAATAAATACTCAATCGTAATGAAATAACTTGACTTTCATCCCTGTGTATAGTTTGTGCGAAAATTACCTTGTTTACATCAGTGACATTCACTGACTTTCAACGTCAGTTACCAAAAAAAAATCCTTAGCATTAAAATAAATTAGTACCACTTAAATCCGCAATATGGTTTGGGCTAATAAATAACCAAATTGACCTGAATGAATAAAAATAGGAAAGCGATTAAACTTAACGGGGAACAAATGATATAATAGCCCTTATAGAACAAGTCGCTTTAGGATTAAATCCTGTGATGATAGTGTTAAGTGATATTGTATATAAGCAAGGATCATACATAAGGATTGACAACCTCTTACAAAAAAACGTACTCCGGAAAAAAGCTCAAATACCGTCTTATTTCTAGATGGCGCTGATTATAAGACGTAGATGCGCAATGTTTTATTAAAACACATAATAGATGTTATTGTCGCTGAGCGTTATACCAAAAAGAGACAGCGTGGTATCTGTATAGTGCTTAACTAGATGGCGCTGAAACTAGTCGTGTTGATTTCTTAATCACGAATAATCAAGAAGACTGGTTATTAAATAGGTACAGCCAACGTCATAAGTCATAAACGTACGTCCGTACTTTCCTAGCGCTCCTATGATATCATATCATACATTAGCCAGAACTACCTATACGACAACCCGTTCAGAAATTCGTGGCCATTTATGTTCGTCTTATTACATTGAAATAAGTAGGTAATCAAAAGTTTACCTGATCTCACGGAAAAAGAGAGATGGCGAACTCATTGCGCAGTAATGACTACTATGCAATGAGTTTGACACGGCTAATTTGTACGAGAGATTAGGTATACCTATATTTATAATTATTACCCTTTGCATTAAACTATTCTAAGTAGGTAGGTACCATACATAAGTACCCGAGTATATTAATACTACGAGTACTAATACTGGCTTAAATAGTAAATAATACATTCTGCTACTTATTTTATTGTATATCTTTATTATGAACAATGATCAACACATCCAACATTTTAACACACTTTAACAACATACGGCACACTATAAAGTTCAATATGAAGAAGTAATTATAAATACTAGTTAAGCCCATTTTATTCCAATAAAACTGGTCTTTGGCCAAAATATCTCATTTCATCATATACAAAAATCGCTGAATCGCGATTATTTATGCTTAAATTTGACGTAAGCCGATACTTATAATTATATAGGTAGCCATAATACGACTTGTCAATTTCAATCTTCTGTACCGTAAAATGCCCCTCATGTGTTCCGTACTGAAAGAAACTTTAGGAATCTTTAATCAACACTTTAAGCACGCCAAGAATAGTTTTCTCTAGGAATAGAGAGTCTTCTTTAAATCAATTTTTTCTTCAGCATATATTTCTAAAAGCTTTCGCTTCCGTCTTTCTTTTGGCGTTATGCCTCTACTACCATACCAGTGAGATTTTAATTCTGGTTCATTGCATTACAGATGATTTCAACTGAAAATTCAAATTCGCATTACGCCCATAATATAATCATAAAATTCAGCGCTTTAGATGCAAAACTTCGATACTTTCTAAAATTAGTATTTGCTTTGGCATAAAATGTCATTACCTGAAAATATAGAACCTATCAAAGTAGCATGGCAGCACGCTATTTAAGCCTTTTCTTAAACTGTTTAAACTAAGCAATCTTGTGATGCTAACCTTGTCAGAATAAAATAATGCTCTTACAATGAAGGTTTAGGATTGTCATTTGAAAACTATTTACTAACCAGTCATAAATTTTGATAATAAACCTCCCTTAAGCGTAATGTAAATCGAAAATAGCAAAACTATATTGCAATAAGCATCAATCAAAAACTAATGACATTTTCATGACGTTACATTCAAACTGAAAGAGACAAAACATCATTTGACAGTATAGCACACTTACCTATAGCACTATGGCCAGTACATGGCCAGGCTAACTTCAAAGGCTTGACTTGAAATATTTCATCCATAATAAATACTTAATCAACCATAAAAGCCTTAAAAGCGAAAAATTACCTTCAGTGAAAAAACTTCTCAACATATCAAAAATTGTAAAAGCACAACGTAGAAACGCCATCTATTGTCAACAAGGTATAACATTACGATACTTACAAAACTCTGCAAAAGTTGACAAATACTAACACCGTTCTATGTCGTTTATTACTGAAACGCCGTTTTAATTCATTTTGATACATACGACGGCATCTAGTTCCTCGACGATAAAATCTTTATCGGCGTACGCTCCTTACTATGAACATCATACTTCCTTACCTTTTATCTTCCTTGATATAAGTAAATAAAATAAAATAAGTCACGCACATAAAAAAAGTTTAGTGATTACACATGTGGTTGTATTATGTTCTAAAATAAAATGTTTATCCTCAGAAAATCTGCAGCCTGCGAGGATGGAAGCCTGGAGACCCGAAGCACACGGAAACACATGAGACCATGATCAAGATCTGGGACGGGCTCAGGAAGAGGGCTGACTCCAACCGAGATGGACAGGTCGGTACAATAGTATTTTTAATCTAATCTTTTGTGGGTCTTCAGACTAGCCAAGGCGACGGCGCGGCGCGCAGGAAGGTAAAAGCAGCGGTAGCGGTGTAGGTACGTGTGTCTCATTCTCTCATTATGCCACTGCGCTCCGATCTCTCGCTTTACCGCTAGTCGTGGCATCTCCGTAAATGACGCGCAAACTTGACGCGACCGGGTTGCGAGCTGGCGATAATACTAGTTAAAAAATATCACGGACAATCTTACACAAATCGATCTAGTCCCAAACTAAGCAAAGCATGTACTAATATGGGTACTAAGCGACGCTATAATACATAGATAAATTATAATACTTAAATACCCGGGAATAAATATTCGTGTTCATCACACAAACACTTGCCCCGGCCTGGATTCGAACCCGTTGTGCAACCAACTGAGCCAAACGTGTCGCCAAAAAGGTATATCGCCGCTTTAGAGATCTCTCCGACATAACATGAAATTGGCATTGTTTCAACTCACCTTTCAACCAACCAACGTTTCAATACCCGTTGTCAGCAAAAAAAGCAGAAAAATGTCGCTAAATATTAACAACTTGTGGCGTTACGAGTATACGCTTCGAGCCCATTAACCAAAATTCCTGCACGGTAATGTTTCGTCAAAAAAACTTCCATTATAACCTCTAAATTAAATTCCGACATTTTCCATCAACGATCGTCCACGTGAACGTACGGTTTTCATTGTTGGAATAAATTGGCCTCTGTATTAAGCATTTTTGTCCAGTAATTACTTTATTGTTCCCGTGGGTTTTATTAGCGACCACATTGTGCTGAATACACACTCGTAGGATGAAGTAATCACATTCTGTTGGGACGGCACTTGTTTCCTGGTGCGACAATAGGGGTGTCGACTGGTGTTGAATTATACAACATACCTACTGAAGTTATATGAATATTTGTTCCATATGTCAATGTCATGAATCAAAGAAAAAAAACAAAAAAATATATATTTTATGAAATATGTGACTTTTACAACAACTTTTATAGACAATATTTTTGTTTTTTTTTTAATCTAAAATAAAATTTGTAGTTGTTTTCAAAATTTATTTCAGAATCCTCATAATTTAACATAACAATTTTTCTAACTCGTTTTGCATCAACAGTATTTGTATTTAAGGTTTCTAAAGCCTTCATTTCTTATAATAATAGTAATACCGCTTTGACTTTGGCTGTATGGATTTCTCTCGAGGGTACTGAACGTATATTATTGATTCGTAAGCGGAAAATACATAGGTAATAATAAGCTGCAACGTTTTTCCAAAAGAAAATCTTCTGGAATTTATTCCGTTTGTCTATTTTGGTAAGAGTCTCATGGCATAAAGTCACGAATTCCATTACAATGGATTTTCAATGAACTTTCAGTATTATTGAATCATTCCTGTCTAACGCTTTAAAACTCTTGTTTACAAGTTGATGATGATGATACTTCATAAAAACTGTGTCTAACGTAACGCGTAAGTAGTAGGTATGTATTAATGTATGTATTAATGGAATGTCCTCGAAAACCGCTCTTTTTCAGAAAAGTATACTCGGAATGGTCCCTAAACTTTATAATAAAATCCCAACAGATATTGTAAATGTAGAAAATATAGTAGAATACAAAAATAAGTTATTTAATTTCTTGGCAGAAAAAGCGTACTATAAAATAAGTGATTTTTTGTTAGACAATAATTAATGGAGCACAACTTCCCTGTACTCTATTAATTACTTATAATATTTGTATGCCTAACGGCTCAGCATAGTGGAACTGAAATAAAATTGTCACACCTGTATTATGTACATATGCACCTATGTTGAACAAATAAACGATTTGTATTTGTATTTGTATTTAAGGTTTGGGTACCATTAGAGAGATTTTTTCCTTATCATGTGAGTTTCGGATAGTGGAAGAAAGAGTTTTGTTGGTAAATGCTTTGTGTTAATGATACATGAATCGTTCATCTTATAAATCAAGAGCTCCTTAGAGCAATCCCATACTTTATATACGTTTGCCGTTGCTTTATTTTTACACAATTGTTCATTAAGTCTACGACTTGATCAAAACAGCGACTGTCTGTTGTTAAGTGTAATCTGTGTGTTATTAAATATTTATTTTCTACGTTTTGCATGCTTTTTCAAAAACTGTTTACATGCGTGCATCATAACGAAGCAACTTGCTAAAGAAAATAAAGACGATATACTGACTTGAAAAAGTTAGGGTAGAGGAGTACTATTAAGTCAAAAGACACCTTGAGCGGGGACTTGTATGTGCTCTTAAATTGAAGCGACGCTCCAATTCCTACACTCGTGAAAGCGAGGGGGAAAGATACTTTGCTTTTTTCTTAAACAATGTTAAACCTAATAACCGTAATACCAATGTTTACATTCTCAAATTTTGCTGGTCATTATGGGACCCTCATTTAATGAGTGATACAAAAATGCTACTAAAACTAAACATAATCACAAACTCGTAATTCTGTAATTCTGAGCTTCTATATTGTTCGAGATCTTATCGGTGGTTCCAATTAAAGCTACAAAATATCTAGGAGACAACTAACTGGCTTTATCTACACCAAACGTATCTAACAACCATCTCGACAAACAAAACCTTCGATAAAATAACTGCATCCAAATCGGCTCATTCGTAAAGAAACTACCATGCCACAGACATACACAGATACACATGTTAAACTTATTAACTTGTAACTCCCACTCTTTGTCAGAAGTTATAAATTAATTAGCTATCTAATAAATTGATAATGACTCAAGTATCTATCTGTTTACTGTCTCAACCCGTGGTGCTTCATTAGTATCCCTGCTCTAGAGACTACGAAATACTGGTGACCTAGATCTTATTAAACTCACAAATCAGCTCACGAATAAAGAAATTCCCTTTGTCCCCAGGTGTCCGTCGAAGAGTGGGTGTCCATGTGGAACGACTACGCCCAGAACCCGGCTTCAGCCCTCCAATGGCAACAGCTGTACAGCCAGTTCATGTTCCAACTGGAGGACGCAAGCGCAGATGGGTCTATAGACTGTGACGAATTCACTACCGTCTGTTCATCCTACGGCATTGACCCGCAGGAGTGTAAGGTGGCCTTCAGCAAGATGGCTAAGGTAAGCCACAATATAATACTTCATGTTTCAACTGAATGAACAGATGAGTCTAAACGACTGCAGATAGTGCCGCTATATATGTCATAGTAGAAATTCAACAAGTTGTTTGGCTTCAGACACTTTTCGAATCATTTCGGGACTCCTTTTTTTCATTTAGAATTCGAAATCCCAACATCACCATTGACCTGGAGCCTAAATGATCGCGTACGGTACGCTATGGAATGAGCTCCCTGCCGAGGTTTTCCCGGCCGACAACAGCATAAAGTTCTTCAAAAAGGAGTGTACAGATTTATAAGGGGTTGGCAACACGTATGATCTCCTGGAGTTGCAAGCGTCCAAAGGCTGAAGTAACCGCTTCCCATGAAGCGGGTCGCTTGTTTACTACCTCCGTGGTATAAAAAAAAACATCAGCAACTCAAAAACATTATGATACAGAAACTCGCTACCCTGAGCATCCAACGATCGTTATAGGATACCTACTTTTTATTCGACTACAGTACCTAGTAAAAAAAAAATATGCGGACGAAAGTGCTAGCACCTTCGGCATTCGCACTTCTACAAGTGGTTAGAACTTAATATTACAAGTAGTTTAGCTAACACCGATATGATTTTTTTCATGGGTCATGGATGTTATCTATATATGTATTTATATATTATGTATATCGTCGTCTAGTACCCATAGTACAAGCTTTGCTTAGTTTGGGACTAGGTCGATTTGTGTATGATTGTCCCTTAATATATTTTTTTTTTTTTCTATTAATACATAATTATTTAACAACGTCAATACAAAAACTACTTATTCATCTACACGTAGAAAATTACCTTGAATTAGGCAATTTATATTAGGTAATATTGATAATAATGATACCTTTTTTTACACCGTTACAAGCTTCACATTTTCGATTATAACTTTTCTCAAAGTTAAATATCACAAAATCTAATTCCACTTTGTTAGAAAAACAGCATGGCGAAGTGTTGATGAGTTAAGTCTTACTTTCATCCACTTTGAGCGTCCAGCGCTTATTTGCTCGGGCGGGTTTACTTTGGCAAGTAATCTTTTATTTGAGTTAGCTTAAGTAAATCTCTTACCCGCCGTAAGATGTAATCGGTTTTAAAGAAACAAAAATTACAGTACTAGGAGCAACTCGCTCTCTCTCAAAGCACCTTCTGCGTTGTCATAGGATACCATTGTCCCTAGAGAGTATCTGGCATAATTTACATTATCGGCAACGTATCACATGGTTAAGTGCCAACTCAGTCTCAGTAGGCAGCTGCTTTACCACTGCGCCAATTGCTACCTGATTCTTTTGTCGTTCCCTCATGTCATGACTGAGGATCATTGTCATCACTGGATGGTTTACACTTGGAGTGAATGATTTGCCTTCAACGAGTCATCTCCGTTGCTTCCCTTACAACCGAGCTAAACTTGGAGGAAGACTTGTCCTTTACTCGTTCGGTCCAAATCAATCGGAGCGAGCATTGAAATTTTCTTGATGTCAGAGGTGTAAAACGTAAACACTTTCTTATATAATCACTTCATCACAAGAAATAACAATACAACAAATCATAGGTGTGCCCATCAATTTGGAGGAGTTCCTTCTATTCCTCATGGATCTCACTTTCAGATCTTCATCAAAATTTAAAGTATGTATTTCCGAATTGGTCCCATGGGCCAATTTTCTGATATCAAAATAATCTGCTCTAAGCGTAACTAATTACACAAACAAACCACACACCGCTCACTCAGCGTCTAATGGTATCCTAGCCATAGGTACTTAGTCCCAAAAATACACGTGATCTTGAATGGGGAAGGGGGTAGCGTTACAATCGCCAAATACCACCACGGGGAAGGAGAGGGTCAAAAATAAGCCAAATATGATCACATAATTTCTGGAGGAGCCCACTCGAACAAAAATGAATGACGGTGGTCTTTGGCAACAAACCTGTGGCTCTAGTGAAAAGGGGTTAAACTCGAAAAACACTACTTTACAGGAGACTCAAAAAACCGTTGCGGCTTAAATTTATTCAGACTTTTGATCACTGTACTTCAACCGCTATACTTACAAATAAACTTTAAATGCAGTTTTAATACTTAAAAAATCCTCTTTCACGGGGTAATATTCTTACTTCTCCAAAGTTAACGGATAAAAAAAATGTGACTTATATCCGTGCCAAAAAGTGTTCTTAAGGACATAACTGACTTTGTACCCTTTTTCACCCATAATATTTACACTACCCGGGAATATAACTGAACTTACACCAATTTTCACCCTTATTTTAGAAAGTGAAAATGGACATGCTGTTCGGTTTATTTGAAGTTATCTCCTTTTATAAAGGAAAAATACATGAACACCCTATATAAGAAATACCTGACTAAACGAAACCTATCATTTAAGAGCTTTATTTCAGACATAATCCTAAGAAAATAAACTTTTACCTTTTTGCACGCAATTAATTTAGGTGTACTGTAATACAAACACACTTTTACCAATGGTTTTTTAAAAGTTATATCCATTTTTTGCGGTGCAGTTGGCAATAAAAGATCTTTATTTTTATTGATTCATTATTACAAAAATGTCAAAATTAGCATATACAACTATTCTCATAGTTTTTAACTAAATTTGGACTTTCCTCAATCAATCGTCTAATAGAAAAACATATTAAGCGATACAAGATGATATACCTAAAACGAGATAAGTACAAAATTTAGTTTTTCCAGTTGACTTACAATTACAAAAACTACGTATGAGACCTTAGTACTAAAATTTGATCGCAATTGTGAATATTTAGACACGGAAAATAACATGTATCACATTTTGGGTGTCAGCTTGTATAATTTCAATTCTTGTATAAAATCAATTCTTGCCTGTGCTCTGTTGGCGCCAAAGGATAGGAATCTACAACATCCCCAGAACATAACAAATTTTCGTAAAAGATCTTACACTCGGGTTTATCAAATTCAACAAAAAACTGTTTTTTTACCGATAACCGTATTGGACCGCTGTTAAGTCTTTCATATATACAGGAAATAATGAAATATGTTTCTCGACGGCTTTCAATCAACTTTTACTTATTTTGGTGGTACTCAGCATAATCCATCTCGCTGAATCTAGGACAAGTTCTTCACTGATTTTAAGTTTGTCAGTTACTCCTTGAACAAACTTTGATGTTTCGTCAAATGGTTATCGCATTAGCAGCCTCTGCAAATGCGATGACACTCTGTCTTTATTTTTAAATAATTTGCAAACTGTCTATTCTTTGTTGTTGCGTCCATTAAATTACCTAGCAATGAACTGAACCCTTTTTTACATTCTCCTAAAGCCCAATTAACTCTCAAATATTTTTTCTGAGTTCTTCTTGTATATTTATTGCGCATTTCATTTTACAATTTCCTAGCATCTTAAACTCTCTTTATTTTTTTTTGCTTTCATACTATTTACCAAAATGTCTCCTCTTTTTCCTTTCCTCCCTATGTTTATTCTCTCTTTGTCACTTTTTCTAGGCTATCCTTTTCGTCCTTGACCAACTTTGTCCCAAAACGAAAGTTGCTCTGCTTCTTCTGCCGTTCCGGTTTCTTTCGATTCTTGTAATTTTTTTGAGTCAGAATCAGTGAGCACTACGATCTGCCTTTTTCTGGAGTGCTAATAGAGTCGACGAAATTGTTGCCACCTTTCTCCTCGACAAGTTTGAGCATTCGATCGATTCAAGATCGGCCTGCCATTCTGTGTAACAAACTAAAAAAATACTTTTAATCCTATGGGTGGCTTCATCATCAGACCAGCCCCATAGTACCATATTATTGTATTGTCATGTTAAGTAGGTAGTAGGTACTTGGGAAAGATTTTAGCTCAATCGGTTGCAAATATTCTGCTTCAAAATTGAATTGCAAGATCCCACCCGAACAAACACAGTTACATAGGTATATTGCAAGTACAATAACTTGAAAAAATACCCACAGCACTACTGTAGGTCATTCTACATACTGGTGACCCAAATTTTATAATAGGATGATCGATTAGACTCAAGTGTACTTAAAATAAACCACAGCGAAGAGACTTTTTATAAAGAACTTTTTGATACAAGTAATAATCGTGGTGTAAAATGATATATCGCACCAGTATAAGTCTATATACACCAATAAATACTAAATAATTATTCGTGACTATGGATTAATTTCGATTTATTTTTATGAATTATGGGTAAATTGCTCGTGCAAATCGGTACAAGTAAACATTAATCATTAAATACCAGATTTCTTAAAAGATACAATTCGACTTATATCAGTAATGTTTAACATTAAGTCGTGAATACAGATTAAAGTCGATTTATATTCTATAAGGTATGTAATCTTGTTTTGTAAAAAGGTATAAGTAAACATCGATCGTTTAACACAGGATGAGTCAAAAGAGACAAATGAACTTAAATCGTTCTCCACAAACAAAACCCCAAATTGTTCATTGTTAACTTTAGTTGCACCATATTTCACGACATAATTCACCAGATGTACCATTTGGCACAATCCTAACTTTGTCATTTTAAAAGATAACTTAGCTCCGATTACACCAAAAGATGCGCAATTTTTTTTTGTGAATTTTGGTGTATATAACGCAAAAAGGTCATAAGTGCACTTTAACCCCTTTTCACTAGAGCCACAGAAACATAAAAAGTACAACCGAATAGAGAACCTCCCTCTTTTTAAAGTTGGTTGAAAATTAACAACATTTTGTACTAACAAACCGTAAGTTAACGTAATAGCCAAAACAAACCTAACGAATACACCGTGCTGCGTCAATCCATCACTCCTACCTACAACCTGTAGTTGACATATTGTACGTCTCGGAAAAAGTAAAAAGGAAACGACTTAACTCCTACAGCTTGTACAATTTGTATTCAATGAATACCGCGAAATGTCTTACATAATATCCCCGAACCAAAAGGGACATCAATTCTACATTAGTCCTAATGGCGGGAAACACGAAATCATAAAGTTAAGAGCTTCAGTTATAATTTTATTCTCGCAATTCATTTACAATCCAAATGTGCTTGTTGTTCTTTTATTACGTTTCTTTTTCGTATTCGGAAATTGTGTACTAATACATAATTCTCTGCAGGGATAATGTTTGGCCTTTATTTCTTGGAAATCATATTATTTAAGCTGATTTTTTTATCACATTATTTAGTGTTAACATTATGTTGTAAATGGTTTTTTGTTGAATAAATATAAGTTTAAGTAGATAGTTTTACAATAGTTATATATGAAAGAGTATTACCCACATTCAATTACTTAACTAAAAATTAAATACCTACTGAACTTATTTTTGTAAGTCAGTAGGTAAGTACGAGTAGGTATTCTATTTATGATCCTTCTAATTTGGATTATCATAAATTATCATATCGGTGTCAGATGTTTAAATAAAGGAAAAACACAGTAACAGTAGTGTCTTTATTCTGTGGTAACAGCTAAAGTGGCAGTGGCTGATAGTGCTATATTCTGGTTTTTGCGATATTTTACATCCACCTTCTACCAGGTCTGTCACAAGAACAAATTATATATACCTATTCTATGACAAACATTTCACGTGTGATTATGTAGCTAAATATGTAGCCAGTAGGTAGGTACATATGCGACCTCCAATAGTAGATGTAGTATATTATCTTCTTTTGTTCATCAGGGCAAGGCCAACGTCTTCTGGGAGGAGTTCCAGGAGCTGTGGAAAGAGTACTTCTCCACCGAAGACCCTCACGCCGCCGGCAACTTCATATTCGGCAGGACCAGCTTCTAAGCGCAGTACCAACACCAGGTCCAGTGTTGGGCGGAATACGAACCGTCTGAAACATTCCATACAGAGTGTAACGTGACACTTGATCACTGACAGAAACGACGGGCCTCACAGTCTAGCGGTTTTTAACAGCTGCGTTCCACCCGTCATAGTGTCACTTGTCTAATATAAATACCGTTTAATGTGTCTGTGTTCAAACATAGAGTAATTTCTGATCTTTCTCTCTTAGTGGATCAATGCGTGATTCTGAAACTTTAAATAGTCTTGAATTAATAAATGCTCAATGCTCAAGCATTTTATTAGTCATTTTCAAGTCTTTAGAATCTATCTTATGACAACGAACGGATTATTCACCTATCTCATTATAATATAGCATATCTTGTAGTTCATATCTAAAATAATTCTATATACCTACTGTTATGCAACATGTTACCCGAATTATCGATGTCTCAATGCTTTTAATAGTTAATTTTAACTTCACTCTGCTTTGTAACTCGATTCATCGACATCAACATTAACATCAATTTCAAACTAATCATTAAAGTAATACTATTAGAAACTTTAATCATTAAGTAAATGCAACAAATACTCAATCTGACCTTAGCCATATGTCACATTCAAAGTTCTTATCTATTTGTCATACGAGTGATTATGAAACGATTTAAAATCTATTGGATGTACCAAATAAATTATTTATTGAATGGTTATTGTAATTATAAATTCAATTTATCCTAGAGAAGTGTGTAAGGGTTGCTGAGAAAAGTCCACATAAAACGTTTAAAGAATTCGGTGATTTATAAACGCGCGTTGCAGATGCTCGTCTGTTTTTTCCTAAAACTGTTCTAGTCATTGTGAAGTTATATTTTATAATACAAATTCTATTTATATTGCGTTGTTAAATGTGCAATTTTATTATAGAAATGTGTTTGTGTTATTAATACCCCAGTATGTCCTGTTAAGTCGCTAAGCATAGATTCGAATAAATGTATGTATTTAATTATGTGACGTTTTATTTACACCTCCCCGTGTACCAACTGTTATGTAGGCGAACTTCAACTTTTAAATTAATTAATTGTACCTATATCCATTGACTGAAATGCCATACGATAAACAAATAAATATGTAGCGACTTAGTTAACTTCACAACCTACCATTTTGAAGATTTCATTCTACGGCACAGACAATCATACATTTCTAGCCAAAAACGGCACAAAGCCTGTATGTAAAAACTATGAGAAATGTTCGGCTGTAGACGTAGTAGCAATATTTTACGAATATAAAAATCGACGTCCGCAGACGTAGTGTCGTATAACGAGGGTCCTAAATCCTAATTTACGTCTCACGACGTTACTGTCCGTGAAAGTGTAAAGAACTGTATAAAAAAAATAAAAAATAAAATAAATTTATTCAAAAAACATATTACAGCTGTGATGACTACGGACTAAACAGACTTATAACTAGACGATAATACTACGCGCCTGAACTAGGATAATCTTGTGTTTCAGGCTGAGAAAAGGACAAACAATGACAACTTATTCATATGCAAAAATTTAAACACTATTGAATGCTTATGTTAATAAGCTACATATATATCTTACTCTAACTTAAACAAGAATAAAATTTGATCGCAATTGCCGTTGGATCGATAACAACCTCACCTTGGGGTTTTTCGTGCACAAATGATTTGCCTACGGTCAGCCTAGTGTCAAATAATTCGTGCACCATATACCCCGGGATGGTAACAACCTAACAACTCGAAGAAACCTTACCCGTAGCAAGTACCTCAATATCTGAAATTCATGTCGAAGACAAAGTTAGAAGGCAGAATACCAATGGATGAATAAAATGGAAACACCTGCACTCATAACCTAACGGAAGAGGCGGAACAATATGAAAAATTAGGTAATATTGCAATAGCGTTCACCAATTAGTACGACGTGAAAGAGTAGACATTACAATACAATACAATACAATACAATACAATACAATACAATACAATACAATACAATACAATACAATACAATACAATACAATACAATACAATACAATACAATACAATACAATACAATACAATACAATACAATACAATACAATACAATACAATACAATACAATACAATACAATACAATACAATACAATACAATACAACAATACTTTATTGCACACCAACAAGAAAAATATTAGGTACATGAGAAATCTTAAATTAAACAATGGCTAAAGAGCGATCTCTTCCAGACAACCTTTGGGTAGCGGAGAAAACAAAATTAAGCAGAAAATAGTAGGTGGTGAGATAAGAACTTAAGTAATTTGAGGAGTAATAAATAAATGTCATACAAAATATTAAAGACAGATAGGTCATACACATACACAGATAAGTATCTATATATATAAACATACATAAACGTACATACATACAAAAAGGAAGAATGAAAAGAATATCACAGCTAACATAAGACTTATAATGAAAAACGACAGCACAGAATTATAAAAGGATTAGGCTACGGCAGAGACAAATAGTGATCTTTTAGTAAATTAAAAAGTGGCAATACTGTAGTGTCGTCCCTTTCTAATTAATCAAAGGAAAAAGGCACGACACTATTTTCTTGTCGGACTGTAACTAGGGCTCTAGGAGCAGTAGACCTTGCGAGTTTGTTCCAAATTTCCTAGTCACTCAGTCCTATCTGTCACTTTCCGAAGATCAACTAAAGTGTTGCCATAACGATAAGCTACAATTGACTCATAAATATTATTGATTGACTTGGGACATATTATATTTCACAGTATACTAGAAGAAAAGCAATTAGAGTTAAACTAAACTACTGCTATATATAAGCACTGTGGTTATAACTTATCGAACTATCGGCAAGTCATGTTCAGCTATAACTTGTTTGTCAAAAAAGCTTAACCACCACACATTCGCTGTCATGTAATATCCGCCGGCTATCGATTCTTTATTAACGACGGCATTATTGTTCGGTTCAGCATAGGTATTAAAGGCTTGCCATAAAAGAATGGAGTTTTATTCTAGGCATGCTATTTTAAGTAGTCGAAACTTGGCAAATTCGCTTCAAGTAGTACAGTCATACACAAATAGGAAACACAAGACCAAATAACTAATTATCAATGCGTTGGTGACCAGATAAAATTAGCTGTACATAGAGTCATAGACAATTAAACGTATGACTATATCAAAACTTTCGCTAATAGCCTTACTTATTTATTACACTTGCGATTTGCGAGCGAATTTTGTATAAAAGATATCACGCAGTGAATTCGTCGCAACGCTTATTTAGTATAGAAAACTCGCTAGAAAATCGCAAGCGTGATAAGGCCCTAAACGGACACGATCAGTATACCCTTACCATGAGTTGACGTGACCGTAGCGACAGCGTCAAAGATTTGTACGACGCATACAGCGCCCCCAGCGGTTACTTTGTACAACTACAATTCTGCATACAAATCGTAGCGAGTCGCTAGCGAGTAACTGTCACTGTATACTCATGTTAAAAGTACAGACATTTTAAGACTGCGCGGATGTCAACCCTCTTTCATCATTACCAAGTTCGGTCTGCCGAGAACGAAACGAAAACAAAAATTCACGGTAGTCTGTCCTAAAGCAAGTATGTTTGATAGACAAGGTAAAGAGCCTGAAGCGTACATATGTTTCTAACGCAACGATCGCGTTTAAATTTCCCGTATAATATTTTTCAAACTTATACTAGAGCCTCATATCTTCCGCACTACAATCAAGTTCTCCATTACTCAAAGGTTTGAAAGGGACGTTAGGTCTGGAAGAGATCGCTCTTTAGCGATAAGAATGCCTGTTGTTTACCTCTAATTGTAATCTCTTACGTTGTATTCCTCCTGTATGTTTTATGAGATGTGCAATAAAGAGTACTTGTATTGTATTCTTCAATTTTCATCAAACTCAACGTTCCATTTTGTAAGTTTTTGTAGTAATTTTCTGCATGAACATTCGCTTCCAGCTACTGGGCTTCGGTTTTGCAGAAACTTGCACAAATCGCCATCGATTTTTGCGGATGCAGAAGCTGATTCTCGAATAATTGCGGAAGTTTTGCGGTCGTGAAGCGGATGGCGACTATCTTCAATGTCCCTGGTTTGAGACTGTTAGGTAAGAGTTCAGAATGGGCTTTATTCGTAAGCATATAGGTATATGCGGTTTCTCAACACTACCACCATACTAACAGATGTACCTACGACGGTATCCTATCTCAATTCGGAAACATTGTTTCCCGTCTGTAACTTTTCGCCATCATTTGCCCGAAAGTATTTTTTTCTCGAAATGCGCAATAAGTATTTTCAGGTTTTTATAAACATCGTTTTAAAGAACCCATTAGGTTAGGTTAGGTTTGTTTTATAATTATTCTGAAAAATTAACAGTTGGAAAAAATGGCTTTCCGATAAATGAAAATTTGGCGAGACGTTACAGATGGGAAACAAAAATTAGTGTTTCAGATAGGTAACCGTTTCTAGTAGGTATACTAACTACGTCTGTGGTTGGAGAAATAAAACGGCTGATTTCAACTATTTTTAGTGAAATTAACCACTTTACTAGATGCTAACGGATGGTTTTCGACATTTCATAAAGAGTATTAAGAGTAACTGATTTGACTCGTCATGGTAGACCGTATTTCAGAGATTACATGTATGCAATGCATACTTGCATATTCAAAAACTTGCGAATATTCGCGAATGCGAATGCGAATGCGAATATTCGTTACACCCCTAGTATGCATATTGGTTGGTTATCAGTTACTTGGAACCAATGCACCTGTGTCAAATTGACCAATCACATTGCTCAGATTTAAATGCCTTCTTTTGGGCTTCACAAAGACGCATCCTGATTGGTCCCTATTCTCTGCTCCACTTCAGTGCAGCCTAAATACCCTTTTGGCACAAATAACACTATATGTACTAGGTGGTTACCTATCAACTCAGGAAATAAGCCGTTGTATTTCTCCAACCACAGACATAGTTGTACACCTACTAGAAACAGATAAACTTATAATATAGATCGTAAAAGTTCCCAAACAACGTTGCTGTCTAGTTAACCTCATTATCTTCTAACTCCAATATCAATAATCTTTCACTTGGGCTGTTTCAGCTATGACTTTACAAGCAGAGGTAAATCTTGGCAGTGAAATACGTCTCCAGGTATTGTCAGGTCAGCAGCGAATTGATAACAATCTGCAGTTTCAAGACAGCTAGCTTTAAGCCCGGCGGTCGCGTCCGGCCGACGGCCAACCTAATCGGCACAAAAACAGTGCCAGAATTTAGTCGCAGGTATCTCTCTTTAGAATCTGATGTTTCAAGATAGCTGGGTTTAAGCCGCCGTCGCGTCCGGCCGTCGGCCAGCTTAATCGGCATAAAAACGGTGCTAGAAATCGGTAGGCATGTAGTGTATAGACATCTTTATAAAATATAAGTGTCCCCGCCACCCGCTGCCGCCACAGATGTCACAGGAGTAGGCAGGTCGTGGTCTTTAGTAAACCCGTTTACGTTGTTTTATTGAATCTATTCCCGCCCTGAAACCCTGAACTTCATAGTATGATTAATAAAAAAAATTACTTACTGTTGAGTTTCTTTCGGCTTTCTTCTCAACAGCGGTTTCCTCTTAGGAAATGCCGGTAGATTGACAACAGCAACTTATGGCCTAGTTGCTGAATAAATTATTTGATTTGGTTTCATTGAAAGTTTTGTTACTCATGAATTTTATGGGATCGAAGTACATATCTATATAAGTAGCTACTTACGAGTATATCGCCGTCTAGTACATAACACAAGCCTTCTTGAGCTTAATTTGGGACTAGATCGATTTGTGTGAGGTTGTCTGATATTAAATTATTTATGTGTTAAAAAAAACTGTAGTGAACTCCTAATAGCATAGACTACAGTTATGTGTACATTGTGGATTGTTTGTGCAACTACTGTTTACATCAGCGCCCCATTTCAGTCTGAACTAGTTTGTCTACACTAGATTTAACTTCGACCTAAAAGCCGCCGCTTGCTCACTTTAAAGTGTCGATAGTTTTTAATGACGGAAGTCTTGGCAACCCGCCGGCGAAATATACCAGCATTTTACGTACCGATAGTGCTCTTGAAAATATTTAAACTCCCGCTGTATATTCATTTGATTGTTTTCAGGAATGGTATGTGCGGTTTGGTCAGAAAGATAAAGAAGAGAAAGATTTCAAATCTACGTAAGAAGTCCAAATCTACGGACCTATGATGCTTGCTCACGCGATAAATAAGTGACAAAGCATTCGTCACGTTTTGATAAAATGCAAGTGTGAGTGACAGATGCTTTGTCAGTTATTTATCACGTGATAAACGCAACCATCATAGGCGCCCTAGATGACCTACATTGACCGAGCGAGCGAAACGTCTCTGTTTCAGCTTCGACAAAATTTATTTCGTATGTCCAGATCCAGATATTTCTTGCCTACATGCCATATTTATCAACCGATGATAAATTTATAAAAATAATGTGAGTAGGTTCGATAAGTAGGTATAAAGTTTGTTTTTGTTGCTTCTGTTTTTGTTTTTTTTTTTCATAATGGCGGAGATATGAGTGTTGTCAACATAAAAAAAAAACATAATTTTGGAATTAATTCACGAGATCTGTACTACAGCCATTATAGTAATGCAACAAAAGTAACCAATAAAATAACAAAAGCATGCTCACACCGATCTATACAAACCCAATGATTTTGATGATAATAATAATTTCGAGCTATGATTTCCGCAGCAACTGCTGAATGAACACTCCATAAAACAGACAAAACATATTTGAAACAATCGCATTCACAAGCGCCACACAATATCCGATTCACGAATCAATTTCATGGCGTTCCCTCTGCGTAGGCGTTATGGGAGCGTTTTGTTGCAAAGCCGTAAGAATTGGCCGCCGTTCCATCACGAATTAGCCCCATTTGTCTTCGGCCCGAGGGAGGCGCGCGACGGAAATATGTGGCCGATTCACACCGTAACTACACAAATAATCTGCTTATCGCAGTCAAATTAAAATTAGCACTCTTGACACAAAATACGACCACACACACACACACCACAACACCACCACCACATATTTACAATATAAGCACACAGAAGAAAGAACAAAGTGATATACTGTACAAAGGTCTATAATAATTCAGATTCTAACTGTATATATACCTACTCTAACTGTACACTGTTGAGCTGCAGAAAACGATTATGTTGACTATAGGTACCAAGCTCAGCATATGCTGGCCGTAGATACGACCAGCACTGATTGTCAGCATGGTCAACTGGTTAAATTAGCCAATAAAATTGCCAGGCCTTGTCAGCATTCAACTGAATGGCTAAACGACGAAAAACAAACAAAGAAACAAACTGCCGCTTATCTTAACTTCGAACTCTTCTTTGTGGAGGCGCGATCGAAGAACTACCCAGAAATGGGAAGAGATGAGAATTGATGGACGAAGGCCCCTAGTGATACATTCCGAGGCGCAGTAAGACTGATGAAGGATGGGGCACGCCTTTCCTTGCTGCTGACGCTGCCTTGGTGCAGCGGCACTGCCGTGCGATTGTTCCCATCTTCTTACATTTTCTTAATTTAAAATTTATCACGAATTTTACGGGATCGATGTCAGTTAGAAAGTATTTTTTTCCTTCAAATTTAGTTGAAAAGGTTGAATGCAATGAGAAAAGACGGCTATATCGCCTTGGCTGGAGATAGAAACTCCGCGAAGCATGCAATTAAATGCCGGTAGACAATTAACGACCTAGCTATTTAATATCTGGCTACTTATTTTAATAGCGACGACATAATTTATAACCAATTATCATTTCAGTCAAATAAACCCCAAAAATGGAAAAAGGCCAAGGGTCTTGCCAGTGACTGACTTCCCGCTTCCCGCAATAAACTGCCTTCACACGCTGTATCTTCCAGTTTCTGACTGTCACTTGAGAACGTGTATACTGGCTGTCTGTTCTACGAGTGATCTGCCATGCTCACTGCCACTTCAGTTTGACAATTCTTCGGGCTATGTCTTACGTTAGTTTTTTTACGGATGTGTTCTGATTCGAACTCGTATTGAAACTTCAAAGCCTTCTTTATGGCTCTTTGGATGAAATACATAAAGATATGGATTCATCAAATACGATAGTATGTTTCGAGACTCTTTGAGTAAGCGAGCTTTCCCTATCGAAGTTTTCAACAAAGTTCAACCCCAACGGTGTAACAGGCACCTTTAACTTAAGCCGAACCGAAACGGAGTCACGGTGTTTTTCATTTTCACTGAAAAGTATTACTCATCAATTCTTCGACTCGTGGAACTGCGGAATTAATTAAATAGGCTTCAGTGTAATCCCCTAATTAACTGGCGGATTTCACCAGAAATAAGTCTACGCTATTTTGAGCGCCTTGCTTGTGTAAAATTAATGGAAATATTGACGTTCCTAAAATTATTGAGAACTCGTGCATTGAAATATGAATTGGTATATTTTGTTTCAACTGCCGCGGTGAGGAGAGGCGACGATGAGTCGGAGAGCAGCAAGGCATATTTTTAAGACTGACGATTTCTTGTAACTGATGGCAATTGGTGCAATACTGACCATCATGGAGTAGAGTACATCATATGTAGTGATGGTCGTAAGCCGAGATGATGAAATAACATAATGTAGTTACCTTCTTCTTGTTCTCTATATTTCACATGAATTGCTAATAATGCAGGTTTAGGGTGCCAAAGAATAAGATTTAAAGCTGAAGTCCACAGTGGCAATGGAGGCTTTCTGTCCCGGGATTCTTTGCATGGGCAAACCCGGGCTATCGGGACTGGTGGTGATGCGTCATAACATCGCGGAGCGCGAGGTCGCTGTGATAAAATCTGCGCAGTCGTAACATTGTGTTGTACTGGGCGTATTTCTTTATACAAATGAAAATTGCATACGAAAATAAGCGTCCGCATATGCAAAACTCGCCATCTTTATTGACGTAGTTCTTAATCTCTATAGTGATCCACGTATCTGTCCTTTCAAATATTAACCTTAAACGGTTTTTGTACAATGGTAAATTCTCAAATCTGATTTAAATATTTGGCACTCCGCGTCGCCATGCCAATAAAATTCCAATAAAAAACAGATGAGCAATAATAATTACGCAACTCATTAATTTTGCAATAAAGTCAATTACTACTAATAACGAATTATCGCGTATAGCTGCGAGCAGCCGTAATGAAACCGAAATGAGTGCTACAAAAATGAAATAACCCCGTTCACACGGCTTTTCAACATGGCGGCCAAATTACTGTAATGACTTCATTGCTCTGATGATTACGTGATAAAGAAATAAGTTTACTTTTTATAGTTAATGTTATTTCAGCGGCATTTTGAGCATAGTTATTTAGGAGTTTTTACTGGTATTTGTAAAAGTCCAAGAATATCGCATCTTACCCACAAATTATAAACAAATGGAGGACCTGGTAAATTTCCTACAATACTAATTATGTAGATAGTATGAAATTCTTAGCACGTAGATGCATATAGGTGAAACCAAGGGGTTTTGAAACAGAGGTTAGTTGAAACAACGTACGTCAATTTTTCGGATCTACATCCATTAGCAAAGCACGGACGCAAGCTGAGGGGCCCGCAGGTATTGGGCCGCGTCTAAACAGCGTTGTTGCGGGCTCGCTAAATTGGCAGTTTTTCAAATCATCTGTGCTTCAAATCCCTCGGTCTCCCCTACAGCCAACGGCCGCGGAGACAAAACGTTTCTCGAGTAAAGACCACGAAATGGAAAACACAGCGTGACAGGCGACCCACGTTGAAAACGTTGGCTATACTTTTAATGTTGGGTAATGCGTAAACAGTATGTGAGATGTACTTATACTCTGCAGTCGCGTGGCGTCAAACATAAATTCCGGACAAGCCGGAGTAGATTTAGCTTACTTTTTATTTGGTTGCAATAGATAATGGTGCTCAGTAGTCCTGAAGTGGTCAAGCCGGTGGGATTTCGGACGCCACGCCACAAATACGTGTATTGGGGTAGTATAATGGTATACCAGACGCAGTATATTGCGGTTTGGCGACATCTCAATGGTCACTGCATTTGCATCGCTAACCACAGACATGAGACGTAGACAATTAATCTGTCCACCTATCATTATCTACGCTACAAAACACAATTTCACTATTTATTTTCAACTGACTTCAAAAAGGAGGAGGTGTACTATACGATTGTTTTCTATTTCTATGTATTGATTTTTTAATGTTTTTTTCCGTCATCAAATGACAGATTCCGGCGGTATAACACTTTGAGTCTCTTGTTGGAGATTTCTATATTAAAAATACTTTTTCTCAAAAATTGCATGTAATGTTGCCTTACCATCGCTAGATAGACTACAGTAAGTGGAACATACCGAAGACTTTTTAGAAGTGTCCAGTAAACAGCGAGATTTTAAATTTGGAATCAATATTTGTCCAGTAAGTAAGTATGTAATTCATATTACGTATCAAGATATCGTAAAAGTTTGAGTTTGAGTTTGAGTTTGAGATATTTGAATATCGAAACACGATTTACATCGTCACCGACCTATAAAAAAACTAAGGATGTGAAGGCGATGAGGTCGTATATAAATGTAAAAAGGATGCATTCCACAAATTGTTTTAATTATAAGTACAGTGCGAGAGCAAATTGTAGAAATTAAAAAGTGGCGTCCCTTTTTCATAGATTAAATAGAAAGAGACGACATTGCAGTATACACTTGCAATTTACACTAAGAGCAAATGTAAAATAAAAAGAGGTTAGTACTATTGGCAGTATAAACGTAACTCAAGATGCATATTAAAAAAAAAAAGTAGCGACAAGGTTTAGTGCGGAAGTTTGTATGCAGCGTTTAGTTCATAATTGTGCTGTGTAAAATGACAATGATATTTCGGAATTCCATCCTTTTTTGTGTCGTTTAGAAAAAACCTCGGAGTTAAAATTGAAGGTAAGCTTTATAATAATAATAATTAAGCCATTTATTCCATATCTCCATTTAACATTTCAAATGTAGTTAGTAAGGTAATATTAGATTTGCTTATAATATTGTTGTTAGTCTTCCTTGGTTGAGATATGGATCCCTCTTTGGGTAAAGGCCTCCTCCATCTTCTTCCATAGCTCCCTGTTCTTGCCTAAGTTCATCCAGTCGGTTCCTGCTATTTGTTTGATATCATCAGCCCACCTTCTTATTGGTCTACCAACATTTCTTTTCCCTCTTGGGCCTTTCCATTGTAAGTAAGTAAGTAAAGTAAGTAAACACTTTATTGTACACAAAAATAGTTACAAAATACATCTATTACAAATAACATATAGGTACAAAGGCGAACTTATCCCTATAAGGGATCTCTTCCAGTTAACCTTTGAGCAATTGAGTGAGTACGAGATTAAGATAGACAAACTAACACCGTGTACAAAAAGGTATTAAAAATAATAAGACTACTAATAATTACACATATAAACTATGAATACATACATACATATATATATATATCTATACTATTATAAAATCCTAAATTTGTATTGAAAATAAATTTTCTATGGAGGGAGGTCATGATTTCAGGAAAAATCTCGATAGCGTGATGCAGCCGGATAGTTGTTTTGTATGGACACGCTTCGCCGTGCCAACCTGGCGCCATCTGTTTTCAAAAAAACCTTTGTCCTCTAATAACGCCGAAACGGCTGGATAAAAAGTTACCAATTTTGGTACAGGAATAGCTGAACATCCAAAGATGGTTATAGGATACTTTTTATTATGATTAATATTTATCTCTGAAAACATAAATTCCATGAAATATTTTCCTTACAATGTGTAACCTTATAATGACAGCGTTTGTGATTTTGAATTTAGAACGACGCGACCCCCGCGTGGCTCTTACGTGTACAAAAACTAAAAAGTATGAATTCGACATAATACCTCCTCCGCGCGGCCCACCGGTAACAATAAGGTTAAGGTTGTTTGAGGCGTTGAGGTACGGAAACCGTCATAGTTAGATTAGAAAGATGGCGCCAATTATCGACCAACACAGACGAAAATATGAGTGCAATGTTCGTTGTAAGTTGGCTCATGCTCAAAAAAAAAACATACATTTCTTTAAAAATACAATTTGCGACAATAGGAACTAATTAATGCTCTTTTATTGAATATGCAATTATATTCTTCTGTTGTAGTATTGACCATAAAAAAGCCCGGAGACGCAATAAAAAATGTTGATGAATAAAACAGATTTTTAATGCCATTTTATCGAGCGTAATTGAAATAAAAGTATTTCGAATCAATTTAAATATCATTTTTAAATATCTTTTACCAACCAACATTTAGAAAATTAGGCGCAAATTTTTTTATTGTTTGTGTTTGGCCTAACTTACTAATAAGGTAGCGAAATGTATAATAAACGATAAATATACGATATATTTAGCCACAATTTTGCATGTAGTTTTTTTTTATATATAAAATTTATTCAAAGTAATAAATATCAGTCATTCTTTATTTTTAACGGTGTGTTGAGATTTTGTTCTCAATAACTCAATTTTCCGCTAGATGGCGTTGTTACCTTGACAAAATCTCCATACTAGCGGCTGCATCGCGCTGTTAAGATTTTTCCTGAGTTAATAACACCAGCTCCATACATGTAAGGTTTTGGAGCCATCGATGGGTCCCCTCGACACCAAGACCAATGGCTCACGCACGTCTTTGCGTGCCCGTTACCACGATTCGGCACAAGCTAGGGTCTAGCTGTGATGGGTTAACCTGGACTTTCGAGAATTACTACCGAAGTTGTTGAATATTGATCGCATACCTAATATAAGCAGCAGTGTATCAGTTATTGAGAGTTGCTGCTCGACAATGTATGCATTTTGTATGAAAAACAACCATGATTCGAGACAAGACACAATAATTAAATTTACAATGTAGAAAGGATTTCACCTAGCCGGGATTTGAACCCAGAACCTACTGAAATAATAACCGTGTTATCTCATGCATTTTACTTTGCTTCCTTATTCATTATACACGGATAACAAATCAGTGAGGCCATCACGTATCCGTTCAGTGGTGCTGTCGCCATTATTGACGTAGGTACGCTCGATTGAGTTAAGTTGGCACCTGAATCTTATGGCGTTACTTAGGAAATTATTATGACAGGTCATATTAATATATTAGTACCATTGTAGACGAAAATAATTTATTGTAATCTTAATAGATGTCATTAATATATGTTCAGGTAGGACTATGAGCTAATTATTTTTCAAGGTGCTTTGAATAGTTATCTACAATAAACAATAAATATTCAATAAATTATTTCATTTCATTTCATTTCATTTAAATCTACAATAGACAATAAATATTAAAAACCATCTTTTAAACTTACCTAAGTCTTGACTCAATTTTAATTAAACCAAGATGATCTTCACAAGCGTAGCACCGAAGGTGCGGAGCGTTCTAGGGAAGTCGCCCACCCACTAATTTAAGTAGTAACTTAATGCGAGGCCGTAGGCCGAGCTCCACGTAGCACCGAAGGTGCAGAGCGTCCCAGGGATGCCGCTCACACATTGAAGCTTATATTAAGTGTGTGGGCGGCCTCGCATTAAGTTTTTTAAATCTACAATAGACAATAAATATTAAAAACTATCTTTTAAACATACCTAAGTCTTGACGCAATCTTAATAAACCAAGATGATGTTCACAAGCGAAGCACCGAAGGTGCGGAGCGTTCTAGGGAAGTCGCCCACCCACTAATATAAGTAGTAACTTAATGCGAGGCCGTAGGCCGAGCTCCACGTAGCACCGTAGGTGCAGAGTTTCCCAGGGAAGCCGCTCACACACTTCAACTTATATTAAGTAGGTGGGCGGCCACGCATTAAGTTATTTAAATCTACAATAGACAATAAATATTCAAAACAATTTTTTAAACATAAGTCTTGCCTCAATTTTAATTAAACCAAGATCATGTTCACAAGCGTAGCACCGCAGGTGCGGAGCGTCCTAGGGAAGGCGCCCACCCACTAATATAAGTAATAACTTAATGCGAGGCCGTAGGCCGAGCTTCACATAGCACCGAAGGTGCAGAGCGTCCCAGGAAAGCCGCTCATACATTTAAACTTATATTAAGTGGGTGGGCGGCCTCGCATTAAGTTATTTGAACATATTTTAAGTGGGTGGGCATCTTCCCTGGGACGCTCCGCACCTTCGGTGCTAAGTTACTTTATAAACCCTTAGGCGGCTTCCTTGGGACGCTCCGCACCTTCGGTGCTACGCGGAGCTCGGCCTTCGGCCTCGCATTAAGTTACTTCGACTTATATTAAGTGGGTGGGCGGCTTCCTTGGGACGCTCCGCACCTACGGTGCTACGCGGAGCTCGGCCTACGGCCTCGCATTAAGTTACTTCAACTTATATTAAGTGGGTGGGCGTCTTCCTTGGGACGCTCCGCACCTACGGTGCTACGCGGAGCTCGGCCTTCGGCCTCGCATTAAATTACTTCAACTTATATTACGTGGATGGGCGGCTTCCTTGGGACGCTCCGCACCTACGGTGCTACGCGGAGCTCGGCCTTCGGCCTCGCATTAAGTTACTTCAACTTATATTAAGTGGGTGGGCGTCTTCCTTGGGACGCTCCGCACCTACGGTGCTACGCGGAGCTTGGCCTTCGGCCTCGCATTAAATTACTTCAACTTATGTTAAGTGGGTGGGCGTCTTCCTTGGGACGCTCCGCACCTACGATGCTACGCGGAGGTCGCCCTTCGGCCTCGCATTGAGTTACTTCAACTTATATTAAGTGGGTGGGCGTCTTCCTTGGGACGCTCAGCACCTACGGTGCTACGCGGAGCTCGGCCTTCGGCCTTCGGCCTCGCATTAAGTTACTTCAACTTATATTAAGTGGGTGGGCGTCTTCCTTGGGACGCTCCGCACCTACGGTGCTACGCGGAGCTCGGCCTTCGGCCTCGCATTAAGTTACTTCAACTTATATTACGTGGATGGGCGGCTTCCTTGGGACGCTCCGCACCTACGGTGCTACGCGGAGCTCGGCCTTCGGCCTCGCATTAAGTTACTTCAACTTATATTAAGTGGGTGGGCGGCTTCCTTGGGACGCTCCGCACCTACGGTGCTACGCGGAGCTCGGCCTTCGGCCTCGCATTAAGTTACTTCAACTTATATTAAGTGGGTGGGCGGCTTTCTTGGGACGCTCCGCACCTACGGTGCTACGCGGAGCTCGGCCTTCGGCCTCGCATTAAGTTACTTCAACTTATATTAAGTGGGTGGGCGGCTTCCTTGGGACGCTCCGCACCTACGGTGCTACGCGGAGCTCGGCCTTCGGCCTCGCATTAAGTTACTTCGACTTATATTAAGTGGGTGGGCGGCTTCCTTGGGACGCTCCGCACCTGCGGTGCTACGCGGAGCTCGGCCTTCGGCCTCGCATTAAGTTACTTCAACTTATAATTATTAAGTGGGTGGGCGGCTTCTTTGCGACGCTCCGCACCTTCGGTGCTACGCGGAGCTCGGCCTGCGGCCTCGCATTAAGTTACTTCGACTTATATTAAGTGGGTGGGCAGCTTCCTTAGGACGTTCCGCACCTTCGGTGCTACGCGGAGCTCGGCCTTCGGCCTCGCATTAAGTGTAGTGAACGTATGATATAATATTGTGTTTACGCGTGCGAAGCCGCGGGCAAAAGCTAGTAATGTAGTACAAATATACACATAAATATAAATACATTGTAGATCCAATTCACAAGTCATTGGAAAGCCATAACTTCTTAATATTCGTCTTGAGCGATGCTACAGATGGAGACTTCCTAAGGGACAGTGGCAATTCGTTCCACAACTTCACAGCGCTGACTGTGAAAGATTTAGCGTACGTACGCGTCTTGTTAGACGGTACAGCCAGAGTGAGATTGGCAGACGACCGCAAGCGGTGACCACTCCCATCGGCCATATATTTAAACCTTTCACTGAGGTATGGAGGTGAAGCAGGGTTGTAGAGAACATTAAAAAGCAATGACAGGACATGCAGGTCTCTACGCTGACGTATTGGCAGCCAACCCAGCTGCGCTCTAAAGGCGGACACGTGATCGTATTTGCGCAGTCCGAAAACATATTTTATGCACACATTCTGTAAGCGCTCGAGCTTGTCAAGCACTTCCTCTTTGAGATTCGTCATAGCAATGTCACCATAATCCAGAAGGGGCAGCAAGAGTGATCTGGCAAGAGTAAGCTTGGTGGACATTGGAAGGAAGTTCTGCAGGCGCCTAAGTGAGTGAAGAGATGCGAAGAGCTTCCGGCTGACCTCCGAGATATGCGGAGACCAAGACAATGTCTGGTCCATGGTGATACCTAAATTCCTAACAGTAGAGGAAAAAGGGATAGGAATCCCACCAAAAAGAATATCAGGCACCACCATTTCCGCCAGCTTGTTCACAAAGTGAGGACTACCGATGACAATCGCTTGCGATTTTTGTGCGTTTACGTTTAAACCAAAATTATTAGCCCAGCTGTGAATGTATTCTAAATCTGCATTGATTTGATCAACAAGCGATGGCAGATCCTCAATACTAGCCGCCGCATAGATCTGCAGGTCATCTGCATAAAGATGGAACGAAGATCTTAGGCACTCTGTGATCCCACTAATGAAAATCGAAAAGAGAAGAGGAGAAAGGACCCCCCCTTGAGGGACACCAGCGGAAAGTTCACGCCATTCCGACATTTTGTCGTCGACCCTAACCCGCTGGCGTCGACCAAAGAGGTAGTCGTGAAACCAAGATAAAGATGAGTGAGACACATTTAGTGAGCGAAGTATGCCAAGAAGGATATCAAAATCTACCGTATTAAAAGCGCTACTGAAGTCAAGAAGAACGAGGACTGTAAGTTTTTTGTGTTCAATATTAAGACGAATGTCATCAGTGACTTTAACCAAAGCAGTAACTGTGCTATGCCCGGGGCGAAAACCAGATTGGAAGGGATTGAATAATGTATACCTATTAAGATGAGACAGGAGACGGCGATTGACAAAGTGTTCAATAATTTTGGACAAAACTGGGAGTATGGAAATAGGGCGATATTGCGAAAATTCAGTAGGATTGGGCTTTTTCGGGAGAGGAATTATATGAGCAAGCTTCCAAGAGGAAGGAAACGTGCCCGAGGAAAATGAAAAATTGATAATACTAGAAAGGATCGGGGCAATGGAATCCGCTACGAGCATAAGCATGTCCACACTGAGGCTATCCTCACCGACGGCCTTCGTCTTAATAGTTTTCAGAAAGGCAAGTGTCTCTTGCGGAGAAATTTTACCAAGTTCAAAGGGAGGAGAATCGGGGAGTGTAGTATTGGCAAGAAGTGATAGTGTTGATTGTTTAATGGAAGGGTGGAGAGTAACCGGAGAAGTACTAAAGTGCATATTGATGGCGTCTAGGTCGAGAACGCAAGAAGAATTATGTTGAGCTTTGCCTACTCCCAATGACTTCAAAAATTTCCACAGCTTAGCAGGAGGACAATCTTCGATACAATTGTGGATATGGCGGCGTCTGGCATCCCTACAGATCTTATTGCAGCGGTTTCGTAAAGAAAATGTATGCTTGTTGGTAATTAGCGTTTTGCCGTGATTTTACACGCGCCCGGTCCCTTTTAGCCATAAGTTGTTTAATATCCGGTGTAAGCCACGGAGCAGGGAGGTGCTTTACACGCGTCGGTTTCAAAGGAGCGTGTTTGTCAAAAATCGCAAGCAATATGCCATTGAAAGCCTGCACCTTCAGATCAATGTCATCCAGAAGCTCAACGCTATGCCAATCAGCACTAGAAATATCATCAAAAAGCGCCTGGGTATCGACATCATGAAGGTTCCTACGCATAATGACCTTATGTCTCCTTTTCGGGGGACGAATATTAAAAGAAGCGTAAATAAGGTCATGGTTGGAGAAACCAGCAGCATTAAATTGACCATGGAATGAAACTAAATCCGGAGAAGAAGTTAAAATGAGATCTAAGAGCGAGGGAGGGCCATTATGCGGAAAGTGTGTGGGGCTAAGAGATAAAACACTCAGGTTTAAAGAAGTAGCTAGAGAGTGGAGTTTTGAGGAACGAAAATCATTTTTGAGGAGACTGTGTTGAAATCGCCCATGATAATACTATGGTCAAACTGTGGGCCTAAATCAGAGAAAGTGCTGTACAGCGAATCAAAATAATTAACATTAGAGGACGGGCTGTAAAAAACGCCAAGAAGAACTTTAGAATGATGCAAAGTGACATCTAAAAAAAGATAGGTACTCGGGAGCGTTTGAGTACACTGTCGGTGACTGAGAAACTACTTGACAAGCAATATTGCTTCTTATGTAAATGGCAACACCTCCGCCACGAACGGTTTCCGTTCCGCCATCTTTAGTGCCTGTCCTGTCATTGCGAATTAGACGAAAACCGGGTAAAGGATACAGAGTAGATGGAAGAGTAGGCTTTAGCCATGACTCTGAAATAAGAATAGCGTGAATATTTTTATTAGTGCTGAAAGTCCCCAACAACGCCCGCAGTTCTGCCAACGTCGTTACCTTCCGCCGAACTCCATCGTGGCACTGCACCACAACGCGCCCATCACTCGTCCAGCTACCCTTAATGCCATACAGGCTGCGGGCCTCCAGGAATACGGCATGCCGGCTACCTGTCAGGAACTCGGATAGAGTGTGACCAGAACCTTTAAGCCGCTTTTTAGAGGCCCAAACTGCGTTCCGAGTCCTTAGGCAGGCGAACTTCAGAAGTAGAGGTCTTGGCTTTGATGGCACAAGATTCTTACCAAGGCGGTAGACGGAAATAAAGGATAGCACCGAGACTTCTTCCAGTTTCAGCCTTTGCTGCAAGAGATTTACCGCTGTCACTGTAGCATCTTCGTCCTCGGCTTCAGGAACTCCATGCAGCAGCAAGATCCCAGCGCGCGACCTGGTCTCCATCTCCTCAAGGGTGGCCAAAACACAGCCCAATTGCTCCTGCAAACTTTTGACAGCTCTCCACACCAAATTCTTGAACGTTGAATATTCAGCTACAACAGTGTCAGTTCCCCAGGTGGCCACAGAGCTTTCAAAGCTGGCCATTTGTGTTGAGAACATGGTCTTCATGTCCTCCATGCTCTTCTGAAGTTGCATTAATTGATCCATTGCAGATTAACTGCTGTTGAACTTTGGACTCTTTTGTGTCACAAAGAGAGTTGGTGAAAACAGTGAGTGCAAAAGGTGAAAATTAGCTAAAGGTGGCAAGGAAGTTTTAAATGTCACATGTAAGTGAAATTTACATAAAATACACTTGTATAACTTTTTTTTCCGAAAATTAAATTACAGCTCTACTATTTCGATGTTTCTTGTCTGCCTACCCACGCGTAAAACCATCCATTGTGTGGTTTCTATGGTCCAGCGTTTGTCCGTGTACCGTGAAATGTGTCCCGCCCACTTCCATTTTAGTGTGAGTGCATGCTTGAGGGCATCTGTGATCTTTGTTTTCTGCCTTATTTTCTCCCTCTTTATTTTGTGTATTTTTCTAATCTTAAGCATACTCCTTTCCATTGCAGTTTGGGTGCATTTGATTTTCTGTTTTACCTTGTTTGTAAATGTCCAAGTTTGACAGCCATACAACAAGCATGGTAAGAGACATGTGTCGAATACTGTTTTTTTCAAATGTAGACTATAATCTCCTTTAAGTATTTCTTTCAGTGACCAGAATTTGTTCCAAGTTGTGTTAATTCTTCTAGTCACTTCCTCTTCGTTGCTGGACTTGTTAAATGATATTCTTTTTCCCAAATATATATATTCGTTGACATATTCTATGTTGTTTCCTTTTACCGTGAAGGGTCTTTTATGGGTGTTAGTCATTATTTTAGTTTTACTTACGTTTATTTCTAAACCAATTTTGGAACTTTCACGATCAAGTGATGTCATCATTTCTTCTATGTCTTTAGCGGTTTCAGCAAATACGACTATGTCGTCCGCAAATCTGAGGTGGTTAAGATAACGTCCTTTTACTTGCAATCCTTTGTTTGACCAGTCTAATTTCCGAAATATGTCTTCAAGAACTGCGATGAAAAGCTTCGGTGACAAAGGGTCTCCCTGTCTGACACCTCTTTCTATATTTATGTCATCTCCTCTGGTTTCTAGCTTTATTTTGCTTGTGCTATTTGAATAAATGTATTTTAAAATATTTATGTATTTTTCGTCAACATTTGAGTGTCGCAGTGCATTCCAGATTGAGCAGTGGCTAATGGTGTCGAAGGCTTTGCTATAGTCTATGAAGGCCACATACAGTGGTCTATTAAATTCTCTGTGTTTTTCGATAATTTGTTCCAGTGTCTGTATGTGGTCCATCGTACTGAAGCTTGTTCGGAAGCCTGCTTGCTCTTTTGGTTGTAGTTTGTCAATATCGTTTGTTATTCGTTTTAAAAGTATTGACGAAAACAGTTTGTATGTGCTTGCTAGTAAGCTTATGGGTCTATAATTCCCTATATCTAAAGGGTTCCCTTTTTTAAAAATTAGTGTTATATCGGATACGCACCATTGTTTTGGTAAGGTAAGCTTTATGATATGAAAATTAGTTAGAAAATACAACAATGTATAACAATAATTAAATTTTATCTTTAAGACTTAGATTTGTAAGACAGTGCAAATAATTAAACGCAGTATTTATAAAAAAAGAAATTAAGGCGGGATTTAAAATTTCAAAGTTTGTGTGATCTATTACAATAATTCAGCAAAAATGAGTTCAGACGAGTCTGATTCCGAATAGACGGCACTCCTCCATACTTAAAAGCGGAGGCAGTGTTAGCTAAAATAATTTACTTCCGACTAAATCCAAGGAGATATAAAAAAATACAAGAGATTCATTAAATGGAAGGAAGAAAATCAAGTTAATAGTTGGTCAGATAATGTGTGATAAGGTCTGAATATTTCAACAATCTTTCTGAGACAATCGGATGGCTACAAAGGAAAGAAATCACAAATATTCAGCAGCAAAATATAGAAAAGTTCTTAAATCAAGCTCTAGATGATAAACAGTTTGGCGATGAAGGTAAATAAATGCTGCCACTATTTGATAACGATATAACTATATCTTTTATCCAAGTATAAACTCATAATTATTTTCGTTATAGGTTGTTATCATGGGAGTTAATGGTGCCTGCGACGACGAATATCACAATGTGTAATAATAAAAATGGGATATAACAAAAATATTCATTGGAAAATGGCCGAATATGAATGTCGCCTATAAAATATAATTTTAATCTAATTTTCTAGTTGAATTTTTGAGAAAAGCACTATACTTGCTTCGACCGTAAGAGCCATCCTGGCCTCGTATTATATCCGGACCTCGCCTACGGCTCGGTCCGTCTAATTCCTACTCGGCCAGTATGGCTTACTTACTGGTCTCTGCCGTAATGTACTATTACATTTAGCTTGTCCCAACTCCTTATTCACACCCCGAACAATATAAATGAAATATAACTAAGCTTCTAACTATCACGGAACACTAATGCCATTCAAGGACATATCCAAGTCAGTAAACCATATGCGGCCTACTTTAATCTGTATTTATGTACAAGCCGGAGCATCTTACCCCTATGATATATGGGTATGACGTGACTCACTTCTGCGTTACATGTTGGACGCAGACGGCTGACCTAGTTCTACTACTAAGGCTAACCATGCTTTTATTTCAAGATTAACGCTTGCTATCAGGTCGAAATGTCAAAACCCCATACTCGTATTAGTTTGACATTACTATCCGAGGAGTAAGCGTTATTCTTCATAAAGAAAGAAATCTAGTTTATACCCAGTAATGTATTTATTCCGTATGATGGAGAAGATCAGTTGGACAGAAAAAGTCACAAACTAAGAAGTGCTTAAAAGAGTGACAGAGAAAAGGAATTTGTTGAACACCATACAGAAGGGAAGAGGGAAGATTTTTGGGCACAGTTTAGGACTTGACACTTTTATAAGCAACATCATTAAAGGAAAGCGAGGCAGGCGAGCTACATAACACAAATACAAGAGAAGGTAAACGTCATGTCGTATAGGGAAAACAAGGTGGTGGCTATGGATAGGTATAGATGGAGACAGCTACATACTACATCAGCTACACCGACAAGAATTTGAATTTTACAATAATTGTATTCCGTGCTCTTATAATGTAAGAAAATGATTAACAGATACATTTTTTTAAGAGCGAATGAATACCTAGGTATCTTCTGTGGATTCGCGCAAAATAAACTCACTTTACACGTCAAGTTGCGACAAACTAAATCACTTGATTGTTTATACTTCAATCGTCTTCTTACTTTAATTGACTTCATAAAGGGCGAGGTTGTGTTATCATTTTTATTTTATCTCGAGGACACAGTCAAATTTAATTTTTAATTTAAGTATATAATTATAAAATTATAATTGCGAGATTCAAAGCGCTAACGACCCGTCTCCTCATTAAAAGATACTTACTCGTATTTTAGGTAAAACCTTCGGTAATATTATTGTTTGCGTCAGACACAAATTGAATTTATCCCGGGCCCATGTAAGAACAAATTACCAAAGCAATCTTGCCTAGCGCGAAACAATGGAACGCGATACGCGTCCTATGTACTTAAACCTAACTTAATCTATGTTGCTAACCTGGAGTTCAGCCGAATATCTTCCCGGCTGCAAGGTTGTGTTTCTGTTTTGTGTAAAGTGTATGTATGTGTTACTTGCACCAATAAACGACGTCCCGGTCTGCGCCGCCGCCGCCCCGATCTCGTCAGCAAACACGCCAAACACAGTTACACTGTAGTAGTCCTTATATCACTCTAAATAACAATCCTTGGGGCGCCCGAAGCAGCCCACCGTACAAGGAATTGTGCCGTATCTCAACACTTTCCGTTAAAGCGTAAAACTTCCAAAATATCTCCCAAACCACGGAGGTTATAATGTTCAAGAGCCGTTACGATAGTACCAATATTACCAATGGCGCCGGCTCGCGTCCGCTGGCGACAGCGCGCGCGCTCGCAGCGCCGTGAAAGAAAAATGAACTAACTGATTGTGTGGCCAGTGGGTAAAAACCTATCAATTCTCAACAACCACCCGCCCCGGACCGACCCGTCGTCGGTCCGCTCAAACTCCCGGTAGTCGGGATAGCGTTGAAACCGCCCGTCTAAGGATCGAGTCCCTCACTTGTACATCTGCGATCCGTGGAGACCCATCCTTGCCCGCTATCAAGTTAACGATGCGCCCCCGTCGCCAACACAACGGTGATAGGTTAGCATCCTTAACCAGTACGAGGTCTCCAACGCACGGTGGGGTCGTCCTGTCCGTCCACTTAACGCGTTGCTGAAGAATGTGCAAATACTCAAGCGACCATCGCTTCCAAAAATTTTGAGTCATTTGCTGCAGCATCTGATACCGTGACAACCTATACAACTTAACATCCGTATACGGATACTCCGGCAAGGCGTTAAGTGGTTGGCCAATCAAAAAATGACCTGGGGTAATGGCCTCCAGGTCATTCGGGTCAGCGCTCAACGGACACAAGGGGCGCGAATTTAAAACTGCCTCAATTTTGCAGAACACCGTTGACAATTCCTCAAAGGAGAGGATCGTTGAGCCGATGACCCGATACAAATGAGTCTTGGCAGACTTAACCACTGCCTCAAATATTCCACCCCAGTGGGGGCATCCAGGTGGACTGAAATACCACGAAATGCCCCGACTGGCGATGGCCGTGCCGATCTCTTGCTCATATTGACTTAAAAATAATACAATTTCCTTTAGACAACGATCGGCGCCCTTGAAGTTGGTACCACAATCCGACCGGATCAAGGCCGGTATCCCTCGTCGAGAAACGAATCGGTCCAGCGCTGCCAAAAAGGCCTCCGTAGAGAGATCAGCTACCATTTCCAAATGAACGGCCTTGGTCGCCAGACACACGAAGACGCACAAATATGCCTTAACCGACTTCGCGTTGCGAAGGCGTGATGTCTTGACCATGAAAGGCCCCGCGAAGTCTGTCCCCACACCAGCAAACGGCCGAGCTTCCGTAACTCGGTCGGGCGGGAGATCTCCCATTTGTGGCTGCATTGTGGCTGCCTTGAGCCGGTAACAAGGCAAGCAACGAAACACAACGCTCCGTATCACTCTCCGTGCCGACAAAATCCAGAACTCCCGCTGCAAAATGCCCAGCAGTGTGTTGCAGCCTGCATGTGAATTCCTGATGTGACGGTCCCAAACCAACAGCTCCACCAGAGCTCCCTTCTTGGGAAGAATTAAAGGATGCCGCGCTGAATACGGCAATTCGGCATTCCGTAGTCGGCCTCCCACCCGGAGCATTCCGTGCTCATCAATAAACGGGTTGAGGCGGACAAGGCTCTTCCTCATTCTGCCCACGCCAGTCCGCAAGATCCTAAGTTCATCCTGGAACTCATTCCCCTGAATGACCCCCACCCAACGTGAGAGAGCCCTTTGCTGCTCCTCAGGTCCCATTACAGGTGACAGGTTGCGCTGTGCCGCAGGGCTTCGACAATTATGGAAAAACCGCATTATCCATCCCGTGACTCGAAGTAGCTTCCCTAGTGAGCTATACCGTTCCAAAAGAGTGTGGTCCACTGCCACAGACTCCACTGTAGTCACATTGACTCTCAGACCCTGGTCAGGGGGTAGTGGCTGGCGTCCGCAGTCATTGAAAGGCCACTCCGTATGTGGCCGCTCCAGCCATTGAGGCCCCCACCAGAGAGAATGCTCAACCAGAGCAGGCGCCGGGCAGCCGCGACTCGAGCAGTCTGCCGGGTTAACTTCACCTGGAACATGTCTCCAGACCAGAGGAGTCTCCGAGTTATTTATCTGTGACACTCGGTTGGCCACAAATACCTCAAGCGTATGGACCGAAGTCTGCAGCCAGCACAACACGATCTGGCTGTCCGTCCATGCGTAAACCGTGTCATTCAGATCCACCGTGCCACGCAGGTTCTGCGCCACATGGTTTAGGAGGCGGGTCAGGAGCGCGGCACCCGCCAATTCCATCTTCGGAATCGTCCACCGGGTCCGAACAGGCGCAACCTTGCTCTTGGCCATGACCAAGCGTACAACGCCCTCGCCAGCAGTCTCACCTGTTCTCAGGTAGACCGCGGCCGCGTACCCTTTCTCAGAAGCATCGCAGAACCCATGCAGGGTCACCCTGGCTCCCGCCTGAGGGAGCAGTTTGCGCGGGATCTCAATTTCTTTAATATGCGGCAATGTGGTCACGAATGCCGTCCACTCGTGCAGCAGCTCGTCCGTGAGCTGCTCATCCCAGCCTAGTTGGGCCAACCAAAGCTTCTGCATGAAGAACTTTGCCATGAACGTGACCGGAGAGATCCAACCATTTGGGTCGAACGTTCGTGCGATAGTCGAAAGGACTGATCGCTTGGTCCAGGTCTTCGACAGCAATTCGGCCTCACAATTGTATGTGAAGACATCCTGAGTCGGTCGGTACTGGACCCCCAAAATTGCCAACGCATGAGGATTATCCGAGTCCTCAAACAAATGCGGGTCTTGTTGGTGCTCAGCTGGTAGTCCTGCCAGCACCTCTGGGCAGTTTGACAGCCACTTCCTGAGTTCATAGCCACCGGAGGCCATGAGCGCCACCAATTCATCCCTTAGGATGAGCGCTTGCTCAATGCTGTCCGTGCCCGTACAAATGTCATCCACGTAGACATCCCGGTCGATGACTGCAGCTGCGCGAGGGAAGCGCAGCCGTTCCTGGTCAGCCAGCTCTCGTAGCGTCCGCATCGCTACATACGGGCTGGGCTTTAATCCGTACGTGTTCGTGTTCAGCTCATACGTGATCATCGGTTCTTCTGGGCTCTCTCGCCACAATATCAGCTGGAACCGACGGTCATCCGCATGGATCTCCGTTTGGCGAAACATCATCCTCACATCCGTAACGAAGACAACTTGGTGTCTCCTGAAGTCCGTTAGAATGTCTGCAATGTCTCTGGTCAACTTAGGACCAGCGTGCAGGCATTGATTCAGGGACACCCCGTTAGATGTCGCCGCGCTCCCGTCGAACACGACCCTGATCTTGGAGTCAGGTGTCTTCAGGACTGCATGATGAGGCAATACGTAGTGCTCCTCACGACGCCAGTCTACCCTGGATACCGACATGTGACCCAAAGCCAAATATTCACGCATGAACTCAACATACTTTCGCCGAAAGTGGGAGTCCCGTTTCATGCGCCTTTCCATGGCCATCATCCGTTTCTCAGCCAGGTCCCTGGAGCTCCCCAGTGGAGGTCGCGTCGATAGAAACGGCAGCCGTGTCATAAATCTGCCCGAAGGGAGGCGCACCGTGTTGCACTGATAAAATGTCTCGCACTCCTCGTCCAGTGGGCTTGTCCTGGGAGCTGTGGGTGGCTCTTCTGTTGCCCAGAACCTTTGCAGGACCTCCGATAACACGCTGCCGTAGTATATGTTGCTATAATCCGTTGCGTCCTGTGGTCCCCGTACTGGGCCCAATAATGCGTACCCCCCTGCGGTACACACGGCCACCAACCCGTTTGGTTGCAGCTCCCGCTTACCGCTCCGCAGCAGCTTCCCGAGGACGTCAGTTCCAAGTAAGACGTCCACCCGTCCGGGAATTGCGAAGTGAGGGTCGGCCAACTCCAATCCCTTGGTCAGCTTCGTTACCGCCAGCGGTAACCGTACCGAAGGAAGAACCCCGACCACTTCATCTAAAACAATAGCCGTGGCCTTCACCCGCGTGATCGATGCCGAGTCACCCATCTCAAACAGGAGGTCCGTCTGACCCCTGATGTGAGGCACCTGATTGCCACCTATACCTATTGCGCCATCCCGTGATGGCTCCAACCTGAGGCCCAGCCTGGCCACTAGGCGGCTGGACACGATACAACCTTGTGCCCCCGAATCCAGGAGTGACCTCACTGGCACTGGCCGTCCATCCGTACCCCTGACGGTAATCTTAGCCGTCGGTAATAATACCGTCACTGGTGGGGTGGGCACGACGGATGAACAGACTGCTAATTGCTAGCAGGGGGCACCTCCCTCCCCTTCTGCTGGAGGGGGAGAGGGCCCCTGGCCCAGGTATGGGTCCCACCCCGGGTAGTACACCCCTCGACCCATCGGTGCCATGCGCGCCGGCTGGTAATAGCCCATCGGCATCCGTCCCATCTGCGGCGGACGCGCCATCAAGCGTGGGCGCTCTGCGAGGGGTGGGGAGAAGCGACTACTCGGGGGCGGCAACCTGCCCCCCAGCGCGGCCGAGTAAGTCGCGTAACCCGACTCCCCATGGGTCATCTCCGGGCACCCGCCCGAATCTCGGCGCCGATCCCCCCCCCGCGGAGGAGACTGCGGCATCCGGCGGTACTCCGGAGTCCTCGATGACCCCCCTCCCCGAGGAGGGGGCGACCGCTGGTCTCTGGGTGACCCCCCTCTCCGAGGAGGGGGCGACCGCTGGTCTCTGGGTGACCCCCCTCCCCGGTGGGGGGGCGACCGTCCACCCAAGGCTGGCTTAGGAGAGGGAGGATGGCCTCCCGATGAGGCCCCGTACCGCTCCCCACTCTCAGCCAGGCAGAGAAGTTCATGATGGGCTCCTCCACATACTCGGCAGTTGGTGGTCTTGCTGCATTCACGCACATAGTGTGCGCCTAGGCAACGGAAGCACAAGTTTCGCTGCTTGACCACCCCCCTGCGCCTCTGCACCCGCTGTGCTCCAAAATCCGCGCACGCGATGATCGCGTGTCCCCCCTTCCGGCAGAAGGGGCACACTTCCGATTGGAGGGCGTTGTACCGCTGTCCTCCCCGACGGGGCTCCACCGGTTTGGGCCCAACCGTACGCCGGGGTGACGTGGGGGGTTGCGGCGTGGTTGCCCCTTGGCAATCCGCCCGCCTGCACTCACCCTCCAGGAACGCCCTCAATTCGTCAAATGTTGGGAGGTGACTCGATGAATCACCCCCATGTGACTGCTCAAACCGCGCCACCACCTCGCTAGGTAACTTGCGCAAAACCCGGTTCACAACAATGTACTTGTTGTCCCCTAGTGACAACTTGAGTCGCTCCAGCGTATTCACCGCCACCATGACGGGATTAAGGATTTTCGACCTTATTTCGTGTACATTAGTGACCTTCGATATACTAAATATTTTTTCGATGAGCCCATCAATAATTAATCGCCGATTATCATATCGGTCAATTAATAGGCCCCATGCCGTCTCGTAACTGGAATCCGTAATCTCCAAATGAGTCAAAATATCGTGAGGCTCACCGCGTAATCTCCCCATCAACTGCGCCATTTTATACGCGGGGGTCAAATCCGTGCGCGAGTGCACCACGCTGTTAAAAATGTCGCGAAACCTCGGCCAGTCGGCATATTCACCACCAAATTCCGGGACATTCACTGGTGGCAACGGCGCCATTAGTGCCACACCACTGGGTGCACGCCTTACCCCAACATCCCCTTTTCGGGCGCGCTCGATATCCGCTGCCGCTTGGATGATACTCATCACCATATCACCGCACTGGTCTATATTGCGTTGCACCACTTCAACAGCTTGGGTCCGACTTTCCCCGGTCTCCTCTTCGTCAATACGGGCCAAATATTCGGCATGCAATTTCAATACCGCGTCATATCTTTCATCTACCTGTCGCGCGCGTGACAATAATGCGTCCTCGCGATCCGTACGACCAATTAACGTAACGACTAATGAAAACCATCTTAATTCCGATTCGACCCTTGACGCGACCGTTTTAACTACTGAGGGAGCCATGGTACCAACCTCGATAACGCGGATCAATAAAATAAATTTTTAAAAATAAATTAATAAATTTGGGTGAATAATTTTGTCCGTGGAACCCCGATTTTAGACAATAACAATCCGTTTTTATTTTTCGTACCGAACGCGACAACTTCAAAGTTATTCACCCAACACCAATATTACGCAACGGAAAACAACACTAAATTTATTTTAAATTAAATGTAATTTGAGTGAATAATAGTTCAGCGGAACCCCAATTATGAATTACTTATTAATACGTTTCTCCGTATCGAAACGAAACTATATTTACTTTATTCACTCAACTAACATTTCAATTGAAAGTTATAACTAATATTCTTATAATTTAGTTAGTCTTAATTACGCAAATGCAACTTAACGTTAATAGATTGGAATGCGAACCAAGCGCAATCCACCCTCAAATTTCAATTATGATTTTGATGCTAACTAAATTACTTATCCGAACGTAAATGAAACAAATATCTTTTCTGTGGATATGAACCACGCTTTTGCTACCAAAATTTGTTTGCGTCAGACACAAATTGAATTTATCCCGGGCCCATGTAAGAACAAATTACCAAAGCAATCTTGCCTAGCGCGAAACAATGGAACGCGATACGCGTCCTATGTACTTAAACCTAACTTAATCTATGTTGCTAACCTGGAGTTCAGCCGAATATCTTCCCGGCTGCAAGGTTGTGTTTCTGTTTTGTGTAAAGTGTATGTATGTGTTACTTGCACCAATAAACGACGTCCCGGTCTGCGCCGCCGCCGCCCCGATCTCGTCAGCAAACACGCCAAACACAGTTACACTGTAGTAGTCCTTATATCACTCTAAATAACAATCCTTGGGGCGCCCGAAGCAGCCCACCGTACAAGGAATTGTGCCGTATCTCAACACTTTCCGTTAAAGCGTAAAACTTCCAAAATATCTCCCAAACCACGGAGGTTATAATGTTCAAGAGCCGTTACGATAGTACCAATATTACCAATGGCGCCGGCTCGCGTCCGCTGGCGACAGCGCGCGCGCTCGCAGCGCCGTGAAAGAAAAATGAACTAACTGATTGTGTGGCCAGTGGGTAAAAACCTATCAATTCTCAACAATTATAAAATGGGAAATTGTGTTCGTAATCCATGTTACGATGCGATATTATCTGCCATCGTTTATACCTACTTATTCTTGATTTTGTTCATCGAGCTAGCCAAGCATCTACTTTCGTATCTCCGAATGTTTTCGCCTACAGACAACTTGATTGATTAATACCACAACTTTAAACGAAAACGAAATACTTGCCTGAAAACAGTATGCAAAGGTGCCCATCACGCTCGCCGCATTCCTACGTTAAATCGCGATAGACAACTTAATGTTCCAAAGCATTACTTTTAGGGTAAAACAAATCTAAATATACTCCGTGTGCACCTAGTCTAAGGTTTAGCAAAACCTCTCATAGTTTTTGAATTCTCGAACCACAAGTAACTTACTAGTATTTAACCCCCGAGGAGAGAGTGTAGTTATAGTGTCCTACACATTGTGGTTCCTATTTACCCGGAAAATGAGATTTTGGTACAACTATGTTGCTGTTTGAAGTAACTGGATCAAAAGTGTTTTTAGCTATTAAGCGAACAAAACCGAAAGACCGTCACTTTTTCTTGTTTATATTGCACTGTTTCAGTGATAACTTGTCCACAACACATTTCGCTTTCAAAAACAAATAAGGAAACACCAAAACTCAATAAGCAACTTAACGATTCTTGCTTCACAACAAGTCCATTTCTTATTCAATATTCCGGCAACATGCAATATGATTCCGAGGCATGATTTATGCCTCGTAGTTGCCTCGTGCCTTTCTCGGCGTCATTCGTCACCCTTATTGTACCTGCCAACCACCTTAGCATTTTTCATCTGGTTTCTATACGGTAATCCTTTGTGCTTATGAATGGGGATGGCTTCCTTCGAGAAAGTTATGGTGAATTCAGAGAAAGGATTTGCGAATATTGGTAAATATGCAAATCGTACTTTAAGAGCTTTAGAGTTTCTGTATTTAGAAATATGCCCTTTTTGAAAATAACATAGACAGTCGTTTTAGTTTAGAAAAGCATATTACATAAGAAGAAGACGATGTAAATAATATGGTAGAAACTTTTTTAAAAGAAAAAGAAAGCTAGCGTCGTCGAATGTGCTAATTATATTTCCCAAAATATCTTTTATACAACTTGTTAATAATAAAATAAATAAATATCAGACAACCTCACACAAATCGATCTAGTCCCAAAGTAAGCTCAAGCATTCTTGTGCACAAATATTCGAGTTCATCACACAAATATTTGCCCTGGCCGGGATTCGAACCCGGGACCGCCGGCTCAGTAGGCAGGTCTCTACAAACCGCGCTAACCGAGTCGTCAATATATCTTTCCATAATACATGTTCCTCTTAGTAAGAAATGGTAGTCAATTCATAAAAAAAAAGCATTAAAAAGTACATATAAATTAATTAATAACTAAACAAAAAACATTACAAACTCATATTAATAATTCATTGATAAAATATTAAAAAGCCTAAATAATTCAATAATAATAAAAAAAAGTAAACATACAAATTCACACACAATTCTATACATTTAAAAATTCAATACAATTTCTACAAAATCCACCAATCTGCGAATACGTCAATTGCCATATCAATAAGTACCTACATAGTACGTACATAATTTTTTGGGCGTAATATCGCAAAGCTCCGTATAATCCAAGAAAATTAGATTGCAATATATGGAAAATTTGGCAAAATTAAAGGACAACTTTTATCTATCAGGATATGTAGGTTATAGAGCCAAGTTTAATTTTATCTACTCTCCCCCCCTCTCAGGGATGAGCGTCACCCCCCCGCGCCCTCGAACGGGTCCCGGAGCGCGGTATTTTCCACTTTAGAAGAAAACCGCGTACGATACATACAAAGTGTATAGGAACGAAATAATCCTGAATAAATTTACTATAAACCTTTCATACATACAAAAGCGATAGCACTTATACAATCAGCGCAATCTGTTACCAAATACTAACGTTTTTAATTATTTATCTTTTTTTTCTGCTAAAAGGTTAGTTATCTCAAAAACTGCACACTTCTCAGCCAAAATATGTATAACAAAAGTAAAGAATGGACAATGTTCTTTCTAAAAATGTATAATTTATTTCTGTTACTATATACTAATCGGTTTTGAAGTTGTTTACGAAAACGAGCAAAACTTGAAGATTTCCCCACACCCCTTATTTCCTTAAATAGTAAGTCTAAAAAAAAAAAAAACAGGATATAGTTCAATATTTGTAGATTACAGAAAAACATATAAGAAGTCTATGGTATTGCAAGTAACACCGTTTAACTAGTACGAATATTTATATTTCACATAATGGCCAAATGACTTAAATTTTAAAAATAGCATTGCAACGGTAAATTAAATAGTAACAGAAATAAATTATACATTTTTAGAAAGAACATTGTCCATTCTTTACTTTTGTCGTACATATTTTGGCTGAGAAGTGTGCAGTTTTTGAGATAACTAACCTTTTAGCAGAAAAAAAAGATCAATAATTAAAAACGTTAGTATTTGGTAACAGATTGCGCTGATTGTATAAGTGCTATCGCTTTTGTATGTATGAAATTTTGTTTATAGTAAATTTATTCAGGATTATTTCGTTCCTATACACTTTGTATGTATCGTACGCGGTTTTCTTCTAAAGTGGAAAATACCGCGCTCCGGGACACATTCGAGGGCGCGGGGGGGTGACGCTTACCCCTGAGAGGGGGGAGAGTAGATAAAATTAAACTTGGCTCTATAACCTACATATCCTGATAGATAAAAGTTGTCCTTTCATTTTGCCAAATTTTCAGCTAATCTTACTGAATTAGTAGATCAGCGAGCAGTCTGGAGCAAACATCGAATAACTGGGCAGCATCAAAACAAGAGTCGACGTCAGTGAAACTTAAATGTCGTAATCGTTTTCTACGGCACTATTTTAACAGCGCTTGAAAAGTGCACTCATTGCGTCCCATCAAATATTTACCCCAGTTTAATGGGTCGTTTGAGGTGCAATAACAATTTTATGGTACACCCTCAAATTATACAGACTTAGCTTTTATATCCATCGCGTTTTCATGTCAGTGTGTTGTTTAAAGAGTTTTCAAACAAACTTATCCATAAGATTTTTAACCCGACTGCGGTAAGCGTTAATAAAAAATGTTCTACCAGGGCTACCTATTGTTAACAAATCATTTTTTTTTTCATTGTAGTCCACTCTGCCTGTGCGTACGTATTGTGGGAGTAAAAACCTACTAACAGTAATATATCCACCCTACCTCGTTGCCTATATCTGCTTTACTCGTACTCATATAAAAGAAAATCCAATGAAAGCATAATATTTAGAAACAATCCGATTGATAATAAAATGTAACGATAATAATAACTATAATAATAATATAATAAAGCCCTTTATTCTGAAATTAGTAAGTTTACAATAAGTTATTATAATTTCGATTAAACTACAATATATCCCTAATTTCAGTGTGCCTTTTGGCATAGGCCTCCTCCAAGGACTTCCATTGGCTTCTGTCACTTGCAACTCTTCTCCATTTTAATCCCACAGTCAATTTCAAATCATCCTCCCATTTAATTTTTTGTCTTCCTCGCTTTCTTTTTCCATCTCTCGGAAACCACTCTGTTATTTTCCTGCTCCATTTTTCCTTTTTCTCCCGCATCATGTGGCCGACCCATCTCCACTTTTGCTGGTCTATTTTTGTTAGGATATCAGTCAGTTTCGTTCTTGATCTAAGCGTGGTGTTCCTAATCCGGTCTTGTCTTCGTGTACCTGTCATACTTCGCTCCACTGCTCTCTGGCAGATGGCTAGCTTTGCTCTAAGTGCTTTTGTCAATGCCCAAGTTTCGCAGCCGTAGGTTAGACATGGTAGTATGCAGGTATTGAAAGTTTTTCTTTTTATTGCCATTCCTAGGTCTTTAGACTTCATTATTTCCTTAAGAGCCCAGTACTTTTTCCATCCCATGGCTATCCTCAAATTTATCTCCTTTACATTTTGGTCCTCAGTAGAAATAGTCTGTCCTAGATATACGTAGTCATTAACATAGGCGAGGTTTTCATTACCGATTTTGATGTCCCTCTGTATGAAATTGGTCATTATCTTCGTTTTGTCGGCATTCATTTTAAGTCCAACTTTCAGACTTACATCATTTAATCCTTGGATCATTACTGCTAGATTTTCATGATTTTCCTCAAAGAGAACTAGGTCATCTGCAAATCTGAGATGGTTCAGTTTTATGCCATTTATATTTAGTCCGAAATTTTCCCAGTCCAATTTTCGGAAGATGCTCTCGAGAACAGCGGAGAACAGTTTGGGTGAGAGCGGGTCTCCTTGTCTCACTCCTCTGTCTATGTTGAATTCGCTACCCAAAGATTCTAATTGGATTCTAGCTTTGCTATTCGAGTAGATCTTCTTTATGATGTTGATATAAACTGCTGGTATTCCTTGCTCTTTTAGAGTCTCCCATATATACTCATGCTTTATGCTATCGAACGCTTTTGCATAATCTATAAAGGCTATATATAGAGCTTTGTTGTACTCGTTGTATTTTTCTAGTACCTGTTTGACTGTGTGAATGTGATCTATCGTCGAGAACCCTTTCCGGAAGCCGGCTTGTTCAATAGGTTGTTGTAATAATAACTAAATTTTGCAAATTACAAACAAAGCTCTCCCATTGAACATTTTCAAAGCGAATTTTACAATCTGAAATCCTTGTTGCCCTTATTTAAGTCTGGACTTGTAAAGGCTTCAAAGGAGCCTTTTTGTTTTAGAAGATTCGCTTACGTCGTGCCTTTTATGATCGGTCTCGAGCCGATATGTACTTAGCCGCAACAAAGGAGACAGAATAAAACGCCCACAATCCAATGTACAGTCGAGAACAGTCGGTTCAGTTTTCAAATTTTCAGAACTGTGCGTTACTAGGCATGAAGACCATTTTTAGGGTTCCGTACCCAAAGGGTAGAAACGGGACCCTATTACTGAGACTTTGCTGTCCGTCCGTCCGTCCGTCCGTCCGTCTGTCACCAGGCTGTATCTCAAGAACGGTGATAGCTAGACAGTTGAAATTTTCACAGATGATGTATTTCTATTGCCGCTATTACAAAAAATACTAAAAATAAAATAAAATATTTTTTTAAGGGGGGCTACCATACAACAAACGGGATTGGTTGAGTTAACTTTGCACCTCATTTGTATGGAGCGCTATACATACATACCCGGTGCAAACTTAACTTAACCACTTAAGGATGGAAAGTGTTTGTACGGAACTCTCGGTGCGCGAGTCCGACTCGCACTTGACCGATTTTTTACTAACTACACTTCATCGTCATCATCATCTCTCCTTTATTAGTTTTATGTAGCTTATTCTTGGTTTTAACCTGCCTCTCTTTCCTTCGATGATATTGCTTATAAAAGCATCTTATTTAGTATTTGGTGACCAAACATCTTCCTTTTCCTCGTCTGTATGGTGTTCTACAAAATCCCTTTTTCTATCACTCTTTTAAGTACTTCTTTGTTCGTGACTTTTTCTGTACAACTAATTTTCTCCATCCTACGCCCAAACCACATTTTGAAGGCTTCCAGTACTTCCCTCCCCTTTGCACATGAAAATTACTTTCATTTTGGTTTTCTGATATATATTTGCCGTCATTAAATAGGTACTTTTTATTATTAAAAGCCACTTTTGCTCAACCTATTCTTGCTTTGATGTCCGGTGTACATCTTGAGTCTGCTGTTGCTACGCTACTTAAATATTTAAACCTATTAACGTTTTGAAGAGGAGAATTTTCTATTGTTATAATCTGATTTGTGTGTAGTCCTGTCCTGTGATGCAGTTAGGATTTTGGTTTTACTAATATTAGTTTTGAGTGAGAATTCTTTAAATGCGCTGTAAATGGTATCCAATAGCACCTGTAAGTTTTGATGTGTTTCTGCTAATGCTGCAATGTCGTCTGTGAACCAAATAAATTTCGGCTGTCTAGAATTTAATATTTACCGACTGTACTTAAACAAAAAGGTATCATAGCAAAGATAGATAAAAGCGAATGTCTGTAGCGGCTTTATAAAATCTAAATCCCTTTTACCTTTTGCTGTGAAGACTTATCCAAGATGATGCCATCAAAATTCCGTCGGGACATGGAAAATGATGAAAACACACGTAAAACACCCTGCCCGCTATAATGGCGGCCTTATCCCTTGCTGACAGAGAAAATATTCGATACACTGTATTGTATATTATTTAAAAAAGGAATTGAAACCCTTTTCGTACTGCATCAGCTCACCTCATTTATTAAATAATACAGACATTTAAATGCAATTATAAACTAAGAACTTATCTAACTAAAATAAATTGTATAAAAATACTTTAATTTCGGACCCCTTTGGCATAGTCCCGAAGATGCTGGCAGCATTTCCTCGCTGAAAAGGAACTTATTGTTCGGGGTCAGTAAAGCTGGCAGGTAAGATACTTAAATAAATAAACACGATATAAGCCGTTTTAAAGGTGTGACAATCTCGGGTACCGAAGAAAAGTTTTGCACCAATCCATCTCCCTAGCACAATCACTAGTGAAGTGCCGTTTTCGAGAATTTTCCGAAACGGGGAACATGTTGTACAGAAAATGTGCTCGAGAACATACAAAATGGTGAAATAAGTTTAAAACAAGAAACACGCAAAGGGAACTTATGTTGAAGCATCAAATTAAGTATCATTGAATTTTCACAAATCAGAAATAAATTATGTTACTAAAGTTCCAAAGATAAAAGGTTTAATTCGCGGTGTGTTGTATCTTTATAGCAAAAAGCAGATTCTTGTTAAAACGATTGTCTTCAACTTTCGAAGCCCACCCAGTCCATACGCCAACAACCTTTCTGATAGTTCTTTGTAGAACACATTTTTGTAACCTGCGAAAGCAATTTCGCGGCCGGAAACTTTGTACTGATATTAAATTCTCCATTCACTTGAAATTCGATTTCGTAGTACGAGACAAAGATGCAGTCGAGCGTAGTCAAAGTCATTGTAGAGTATTATCAGATACCTGAACCAACGGTATTCCGATTTAACTTTGTGATTGTAGGCGACGTTGCTTTTAAATATGCCGTCGTGACACTTCCATTTCTCCCCAATAATTTAGGGCGGTGTTTAAAATTACTATTCGAAACCGTTGACCAAAGAAGCGAGTAGGCACACTTGCATTTATTTACAGTGATATCAAAATCGAAATGTATATTAACTATAGTAGGTAAGAATACGATTACTAGATCTGAAAATCTTTTTCGGGTTTTCTGACACGTTTTTTCTGTTATAATGATTTTAACTTAAGTATGATGCCAAAATTATTGATTACACCATGTAAATGCTTCACACCTTATATAAGTTTCATATCGCCAACATACAGATCTTCTCTCCTGATCTCAACATACAGATCTTGGAGTTTATCTTCTTCATACATTATTGCCAGAAAACATTAAGCATCATTATCGTCAGTATCACCTATTTTGTATTTCGCACATAACAGATAGGGTACGGGATAACATCGCAAATACAATCATAAATATAGCCCCGGTTGCACGGTATGGGTATTCAGATCATAAATATAGCATTAAAATGGGCCAGCATTTTACTGAAATGATTTTGAATAGAGTTTTATTTAAATGGCCTCTGTATTTTGTAGACGTAAGACGTAAGTATGCTCATGTACATAATCATGTTGTCATAAAATACAGTCATTCAGCGAATAAAGACACCTTTTTACAAGCTTTGATATAACTTACAATGTATGTATGTAACTATGTCCTAGGTGGAATCTTGCAACTCAATTTTGAAGCCTACTTTCATGACATATAATAATATGGTACCATGGGGCTGGACTGATGGAGCCGGAAGGTGGCCCTAGAAACTCTGTAATAGATAATTGGGGTCTTTAGAATCGTCTCAGTGAGCAATTGATGGATGTTCAAATAAAAGTACAGCCATAAAAGCTTGTCACAGAAATGATTTTTTTGACAGAAACTTAGGTATTAATTGTTTTCCCAAAAAACGTCTCCGCACCACAAGCACCGTTGACAGGCTAAAGGCCATAGTATTTAGTGAGTTTTGGATATCACCAGGCAAATATCACTCGTCAAGCCCCTGAACATTGACTTCGTTTTTCTAAGTCAGTTTTGACAAGATTGTCAAATGCTTGAAGGAGCTAGTGTAGTGCGACCAACAAGATCTCTATGAAACGGCGAAAACTACGACTGTCATGCTGAAATTTCATACGATTGTCGATGTCTCTGCGTTCAAGTGCTCTGTGTGCGAAGATTGTGGCAACACCCTTCAGTTCAAAAAAAAGTAGGTCACACTATACATTTTGACCTAAAACCGCAGCACTATTTTATGCGTTATGTGCAGCTTAAAGCGGATGTTCAGAATTACTCTACACTACAATGCTGTGTTTCAGATGGATGAAATATGTTATTTAATTTAGCTTAGCGCATGTAGTTGAAAAGATTATTATCATAATGAATTTTAGAAAGATCATATTTTTGCTAAATTAACGTCTTAAATTGTTAAACGTGATATCCAACAACTATTAATCAATAAAAATTACAAGCTAGCTCAACAACCCCCATTATTCTCAAAGTAGGTAATTCTAAAATTACCGCTGAAATTATATACCCTTCTAAACCACTCCAGGAATCGAACCCGACGCTAAAATATTCCGCCTCCAAGAGCCTTCGCAATAATAACACGAATCTCATTTTAAAATGTGGCTTGGCAATATTGCTGGAAATTCGGTTCGGTGAAATGTAAATTTTGTACGGGAAATTTCTACATGTTGGAAGGATTTGGAACAACATTGAAGTGCAATACTACTCGAAAACTTTGTGTTATATTGTGGATCATTTATGTGAGAGGTCGATAAACAATTTAAACAATACGTACACCTAGAACGAGAGTCTTCATACAACAGATTTGCGAAAGATAAAGCCACTATTGGTTTTATGTGTGCGTGTTTGCGAAACTGAATCGAAACTGGCTTCACTTTAAAGGGCAATCTAGTTTCTTGCGTTATAATATCCTTGTTTATTTCGATTCAATGCCGATAATTTCGATAATTATTTAGCCAATATAGATGGTTCAACGACGGTCGACCCAAGTGCGGTTTTAGAATTCCTCGTGGATCGATTGTCGAAATGCGCGGAATATAAAATTCCTTACAGTCCGAGAGCTGCACAACGAAAAATAAAAAATCCTAGTTGTCCTAGTTGTCACCACGCAGCCGCAGACTTCTCATCATATTAGGAGCTAATTACCTATTTGGATTATATTTTTATAGTGTATATCTAGACATTTTTATATTTTTTTAACCGACTTGAAAAGAAGGAGGGGGTTCTCAGTTCGGTTGTATGTTTTTTTTTTTTTTTTTTATGTTTGTTACCTCATAACTCCGTCATTTATGAGTCGATTTGGAAAATTCTTTTTAGGTTCATGAATAGACATCTCAAGGTTGGTCCCATAAAATTTTGGTGAAGATCGGATGACGAGATCCATGAGGAATCGAAGGAATTCCTGAAATTTTATAGGCACTCATAATATTTTTCATGTATTTTCTAAAACTATTTAAGTATTTGCATATGGTAGTCATCATCTTCTCATGCTGAACTGATGATGGAAGGTACAACTCCTTAACAGTTAGGAGTTAGGAGATATTTCAAACGAGATGCATGCCTTCAAGACCTCCCTGATCACCCCGCCATAAGTATTTTTTATGAATCACTAAAAAGCGAAAAAAAAAATTTTAACAAAAAAAAAAACCGACTTCAGTAAAACTAAAAAGCCGAAAATAACCCGTTCAAGTACAGATTACATTTGACTCACCCTTTGAAGTCGGTGCCAAACCTCACGTAAACTTTAATATATAAATATAATAACTGAGTGGTTTGGGATCGATTTCAAAGGGTGAGTCAAATGTAATCTGTACTTGAACGGGTTATTTTCGGCTTTTTAGTTTTACTGAAGTCGGTTCTTTTTTTTGTTAAAAATTTTTTTATCCTAAGGGTTCTGCCCTCAAATTATGAGATTGCTGACTTTGCAGAAGCTAAAAATGCTTGGTCAATCGCTTGTCCGGGAAAGGATTCCCCTGACCACCCCATGTCCCAGAGGAGTTGGGATGACACCTTATGTAAAATCTCCTTTGATGTTCTCCTCAGCCGCAGCACAGGTCCTGACAGAGCACGGCTGCTAGCGTCGGGCACCAAGGAAGCCGGCGGTTGGCTTCACGCCTACCCCTCGCCAAATACCGGCACCTTCCTGGAGCCCGACACACTAGGTGTGGCAACGTGCCTGCGGCTGGGGTTAAAGACTTGTACACCCCATAGATGCCCTTGCGGCAACGATGTCGACCCTCTGGGCCACCACGGGCTGTCATGTCAAAAAAGCGCCGGCCGTTTCTCTAGGCACGCCGCGCTTAACGACATCATCTGCCGTTCTCTTGCCAACGTTAATGTCCCGGCTTTGCTGGAACCAACCGGCATCGCCAGAGACGATGGTAGGAGACCGGATGGGATGTCTTTGATTCCATCGAGATTGGGAAGGACACTAGTGTGGGACGCTACCTGTGTAGACACTCTGGCTCCTTCCCATCTCAATGGAACATCTCATAAGGCAGGCACGGCGGCCGAAGCGGCCGAAAAATTAAAAGCACATAAGTACAGGGGTCTCAGCTTTGAATACAATTTTTTTCCATTTGGAGTTGAGACCCTTGATCCGTGGGGGCCCAGTGCACATCAACTGTTTAGGCAAATTTCTAAAAGACTGGTCGACATCACGGGTACCGAAGAGCTGGCAGCTTCCTCGCTCAACGCATTAGCGTTGCTATACAGCGAGGAAATTGTGGCGATTCACATGATCTCGTCATGTGCCCGCCATCATATAAACATATATCATCATCGTGATACTCACATCATCATTATCATCATCGAATTTAAAACATATTAGCATCATACGTCATCAAGCTAAAACTAAAATTATCATTTAGTAGATATAGGCAATACAAATGCAAAATATGAGTACCTAATAGTGTGAATGTTTGCGGAAGCAAATAAAACCATTCTTATAACTAAACATACTACCACTTTAAAAATAGCAAGTTGATATTCACAAATTGACAACAGAGGAGTTGAGCTTTATTTAGACTGAATAAAAATCAAAATCCCATATACAACATTTAGAGGGCGGGGGTTAGGTCACGTGACGTGTCGGGAGTATCGCGAGACACGCAAAGATCGTTGTTATACGGGAGGACTGGATAATCTGAAAGATCTAGCACGTCTAGTGTATCTGGATTACCTGAAGGGTCTAGCATGACTAGCGTATCTGAAATGTCGGGGGATATTGGTTATAAATAGGCAAGGGCTTAGTAGGAGGGGATTCTTTTTGTTTGGAACTTCGTCTGGGTAACACTGTCCTCTGGCAAAATAAAAGGTACTAATATAATACAAAGGGGAAATTCTGTTGAAAGTTAAAATTATCCTTCTGGATTATAATTATTTATTAGATTTTGGTGGGATTTGTTGGTTGAAAGCTATTAAGCTTAATCACATGCCAGAAATAGTGTTTTGGTACATGGTTACCAGGCGAAAGATATTTAACCTAGCGGCTGTTAAACGAATATCTTTCGGACTCTTCTAGTTTTATCCGAATTAGGCGATTCGGACACTAGCCATATATAAGTGCAGTGAATAGCCTACGAGTGTGGATAGTTTTGTTTGGTGAAAGCGAAGACCACACGTGATGGACATGCGGGCCTTTCCGCGCTCGCTGAAGCCAAACGGACCTCCAGGCTCGGTCTCATAAACTATATATTTATATATCTGCTTATATACACATATTAGGGCAAGCTACTCCATGTTTCCGGCGTCTCATTAGCCACATGGGGGGGGGCTTAAATACACTGATGTTAGCCACATCCTCGGGTTAATCTCCCGAACTTACAGTTTAGCTTAGCTAGGCCCCATACACGTTTAAATATAAATATGAGACCTAGGTCTCTAGTGTTCTTTGTATTAGCTAGGGAACAGGGTTTAGCGATAGGTACACCTTAATAGGAACATTAGGACGGGGATCTTTACCTACTGAGCAATCGGTCAATCGTCATTAACTAGCATAACATTTATTCAAATTATTTTAACCTTGTTAGGTATAGTGGTTAAGAGGTTGAACTATTAATTTCTTAAGTGGTTATGACCCGGGAAGTTAGTAGGGGAAGAACAGAGTCTAGTAGCGGTTTGTAAAGATTGGGAATAGGGAACCAGTTATTTAGGCCAACCAGATATTTAACACCTAAATTAAAGGAATAATTAGATAAAATTTACCGATTATGATTTAAAGTAATGAACCTTTGGTATAGCTTAAGCGATAGAATGGCATCACTGAGGTAAAGTTGAGTCAGTTGGCAGTAGATATTCGCTTTTTCAATGAACAGAAGTAATTTTAAACTTTATTATAAATTTGATAAGGAAATTGTGGATCGTTGTATAGTGTGGAAATACAAAGCATTCCTAAGACTGGATGTGGAGAATCTGAAGTGTAAATTGCTAAGAAAAGCCGGGGATTTATGGATAGCAATAATGAAAGTTATTCGTTCCCGTATTTACATCACAGATCCCAGAATTGAATTAATTTATATCACAGGGCGTAAAAGAATTCCCTTATCAGAATAAGTCGGTCGAGAGTTGAAAGATACTACGAAAGGGCACAATAGTCTTCATGATTTCAAGGATATACTACATTTATGAATATGGTCAAACGAAAACCAAGTTCTAGAACTCATTAGAAGGGTTCAAACCTACTAGGAAGGAGTAGTGTATTAGTCTTCTTACAAATACAATTATAACTTTATTTTTTCTGAATTATCAGTTTTACAATCATTACATATATTTAGCAAGTTGTAGGGTTAGGCAGGTAGCTTAACCTAGCGTAGGCCTTGTGTAGTTAACTTAAGAAGCTTTCGCCAAAGGGCTTCCCTAAAAGATGGATCCTTCACACTTTGCCTAAGGTAGGACGTTATGCATAGATGTGATGAGATCCCACAGTGGTTTGACAAGTTATTAGCCAGGCGTGAAGGTTCGTCCATCCCTGTGCTGTATGTCTTAATTAGCTTTGCCAAAATAGAATAGATAGCTAAGGCATACAGTATTATTCCTTCACACACTTAGGAGGGTTGGCGATTTTCTAAAAAAAAATTTATATATTTTTTTTTTACACCTTAAAGTTACCTTCTTCATCCTACTATAATCTAGGTTTTACTAGGTCTTAATTGTGAAGATTATAACGACTTCCTATTTATTGTATAGGTCTAGAATCCACTTCAGATTGTTCTACTATAGTTTATTCAAGGGATGTATACCATCTTCTCAGATTAAGGTGTAATGACAAAATTTATTTAATATTGTCAAATATGAAAACTTAAGATTAATTAAATTCATAATAAAATCTCATAGATCCTGTAACTTTCACCTGATTAAAGTTTGGTAATGAAGTGTAGTTTCATATTGTACATAGACATATGTTTTCTAATCACTCTGGAGTAAGAACATGCAATTTTAAAAACTAAATTACCCTTCATTTTCGGAATCTTAATAATATTTGGGTTGATTCACATATTGATTTTTATTGTTACCTAATGTAATCTAGTTCAACTATATCTGACTATGGTCTAAATGAATTTGATATTTCATATAGAATTAAACAACTTTTATAAGAGTATCCATAAAATTTCTTATTGAAATCTGCTATAGGAACTATAGCTATTTTGTTGGCTAGCCCACATAGGAAGTAACAGTTTATATTTTGAGGATAGATAGCATTAAGTTAAGTTAGAAACTCAATTTAGTACAAAGAACCAAGGTAGCAGTAGAATAGGAGAAGCTTGCATTAAATAAGTAAGAGAATACACATTTATTTGGTAATACATGGTAGCATAGCACAGTATATGGGTACGGAAGCACTTGGCGACACATCACGGTTAGATTTCTCTTAAAAGGGCTTGAGTTACTACAACAACGTAGGATCCGACTAATCTAGACGTTCACAACGGTTTTACTGATCACCTTTGGCCATACGTTATTAAGAAAAGTTCAAACTCAATTGTATAAAGATCCTTTCATATCTAGGTTTGGTTAGTTGTAGGTTCCGGAAGGCTAGGTAGTCGTTGAAGGGTTTCCTAGGGTGTCGTTTAGGAGTAGAGTTTAGTAAGCTTCGTAGATACATTTCAGTAGGTGCATTTTCTTAGTATTTAATAGGTAGCTCGTCGTCGATACATTACAATTTGGTGGTCCCGTGACTCAGGATAGCTCTAGAGTTAGGGTAAGCTTCAGATGAAGCATTACAATTTTGTGCCGTTGACCATGGATATGATCAGTCCGGGATTGTTGAGGCCGTGCCGATGTAGTTCGTCGTGTCGTTGCCGTGGCAGATCGCCGTGCTGCCTCCTTGTGCTTTGTAGATCAACAATTGTTGCTCATTTTGTTATTTCGTCATGGAATTTTGGTGGAGTCGCTGCTGGCATTTTTGTTAAAGGGATCTTTGAACATTTGAGTTTTGAACTAGTTACCCTTTGGGTACAATTTGTTGGCGTGAGAGAGGAAAGGAGAATTTAGTCGTGATGGGTGCTGTGCGCGTTGTCAAGAAACACATTTTGTTGCATATTAATACACAAATTATAGTGAATAGAGTAGCTTCTTGATATAACACACGATATTTTTCTTATTTCACATAGTAATAGTACCTGAAACAAAGGAAGTATATTAGAACAACGTGATTTTGTTTTCAATAGATATGTCACATAATAATTAATTGACAGTTGACGCCTTGACAGTTCATTTAGGTATTGGATTATTTGAGATACAATTAAATTCGTACGTTTGTGTTAACGCTTTACAAAAGGTTATTTTTAATAACGATTAATAATTAAATAGGTGGTTTATTTAAGTTTAGATAATAATTTACGTTACATAAGATAATAATATTAAGCAATAATATACTTACTTTAGTTCGAGTCAGACACGTAGACTCAACCTTACTCAATGTGTTCATATTATTAATATAGTATAAAATTGAGATATTTCGGGATACATTTAATATTATTTATGCATAATTTACATAATTGGGAAAAATTATAATAGGTAATTCATTTTTAAATTAAAAACAAAATCAAGGCTGAGTGAACAAAACGCTTTCTAAGCAGGTTGATTTGACAAGTTGACAAGTGACAGGGTGTTATCACTCATCAGTAATTAATATGATATCAAGATGGAATGATTATTTAAATAAATTTAATTTTAGTTATAAAGTCGGGATATCGTAGGAGATTAGTTAAGTAGGGGAAAATAGAGATGTCATTGTTCTTGACTACAGAAAATATGAGTTTGTGAAGAATTTACCTACGTCAGTTCAAGTTGGGTTGAGAAATAAGTTATAAAATTAAGGATAGATTATGAGATGCTAAAGTCTTAGAAGGTGGGGGGGCGTGGTTTTTATTTATATGCTCTAGTTCAGTATAGGAAATGTTTCAGAATAGGATCTGATACATGACTCCAGTCATTATGTTAACCTTTGTATAAGTAGTAAGGCTTCTATCTACAATGTTTATCTTTTAGCTTATTATAAGACTTGATAGAAACATTAAATATAGTAATTATAAAGGAAAATAGGAGTGTTAGTGATTTCATATCTCGGGGGGCGGTCTCTTTTGAGTTTTTTTTTTAACACATAATGAAACAAATGAAAAGAAAGTAATTTTATTACAATAATTTTGGTACATTTATAGCTTATAGATTATCATTAGAATGACATACATATATGTTCACATGTAGTATAAGGATATGATCATAGAATCAGACAGAAAATCAATTGATATATATATTTAATTTATCTTTGAAGAAAAGTAAAAATGTCTGTAATGTTACTACCAGATTTTATTAAAGTATTCAGTTCATTAAGTGGACCTATATATTTAAGTAAATAAATATACATCCTCAGTCAAGTTTTATTTCACATTAGTCATGATACTCGGGTTATATTTTAGATGTATAGTAGAGTTGGACCAGAGTTTGCCGTAGAAATCCAAAGATCTGGAAAGTACAATAAATAATTATAGAAACAAGTTGGATTAAGTGTTATACGTTATTAAACAAAGTTAGAAAGTTATACAGTACATTTACATACTTTAATTTGTGATATATACATTTATGGTAGTAAAATGGCAAAATAAAAGGTTCCACGTTCAGCAACATTGTTGGGGAAAAGCTAAGCGACGGAGACAATGGGATGATTAATGGGGATGGGATCCTGTTAAGGTCAGGTGGGAGTGGCATCGGCTCAGGGCGTGGCACCAATGGTTTGGTCAATTGCTGAAAAAAAAAAAAAGAGAAAAGGGGAGGTAAGAAGCACATTATAAGTACTGCACTTTTATAAGTACATGAGGGTAGATGGAACTGACTACATTTCCTTTTTATATGATGTAAACATATTTCAACAATTTAAGATAGCATTAAGAACGAGAGAGAGAATTGTATTTACCTTCTTGCTATGGCGCAGTTGCTTCCTGTTGAAGCTATTAATTTTGCGTTGAATGTCGATCGGAGTTAGGACCATGTCTGATTGTAAATTACATATCCTGAGTAATTCCGCTTTCGCGGCCTTTCGTAACTTATTATCATTATTGTTCAAGTTCCTTTTGTCCCAAAGTATGGGAAATCTTAATAAAATTTCTTCGAATGGGGTCATGGTGAACGGACGAAATGCGCGGTAGTATGATAATGTTTGACGACAGTGTTATCAGGTTAAAGAAATAGGATGTCATAAATAATAAACTACAGTTAAGGTATAGACACATCTACCTAGTTCATAAGATTTATAAAGGATAGTTAAATATTCCTTTATAAATTATTTAATTAGATAACGTACGAGTATTTCGGTAATTTATCAATCCGAGTCTAATGTTCAATAGGAATATTAAGTTAAGATCGATTAAGGAATCAATTGCAGACGAAAATCTTAAAGATAATAGTGAAATCATAGTGGTGTAGCGCGGTATAGGTATTTGAAAGTTGAGGTTCGAATATGGTTTTAAGTAAATTCCACTAGGGGTCGTTAGTAGTATATTTAATTGAATGTTTTGTGGGATGGATCGTTTCCATTAATACGTATTTTGGGGTTCTTTAATGAATTGATATTCGATAAGTTCAAAAAGGTAGTTAGGGGTGAATTGAATCAGGTGGATAAAATAATTACGAGTTTTATTAGAGTATAACAAAAATACGAAATGTGTGAAGTGGATGGTCAATTTTATTATTTATATTAGAGAAAATCTTTAATTTGATTTTAATGAAAGAAGTAAAGGGGAACTTGGGATATTATAGGAAGGTAAAGTAGTATGGATTTTGAATACAAAATGGATGATGTTCTTCTGACTAAGTCGATGCGGAAACATGAATGTAGGAGCCTGTAGTGCGATGTATGAAAGAATGAATGAGTGGACTTTTTGAGTTGGATGTTGTCTGTATGTATTCAAGCCAAGTTCGAAAGTATTCGGAACCGAAAACGGGGGGTCTTCTATCTTTAGAGGTACGAACGGGAGTATTCTCTAAAGACATCAATTGGTTTGCACATACTTAGAAGTTAGGCTTAGTAAATCGAAGTTTCGATTTAAGACCGATTGTGCGGTAGTTTGTGCGAAACAATACTCTACATGGCCTACGGGCTAACCTTCTACGAGCACGGGCAGGAACGTGCAGGTTTCACACACACCCATGTCAACAAATAGATTGGCCAACTGTATATTTTTAAATAAAAAGAATTGTGGATTGGTTTATCCGTAAAGGCAGGATAAAACTGAATTGATATATTTGTATGAACCTCTGGTATAATAATATGTATGAGCATAATTTTGAAATGAAACATTTTTTCACAATTCGACTAGTAAGTCTATAGTCTTACAAGAACAAAAAAAAAAAAAACACAATTGTATGATTATAGAGCTGAAATTGGCTTGTTTATTCTTGATGTGATACACGCACCAATAAGGAGAGTCACATGTGATTTTGGAGAAGAATTTGAAATCGGAATCAGTTATTGAATTGGAGTAAGGATGAATATTCAGTATCTATACCAAAGATCTTGCTATGTTGTCTGAGGAGAGTTTTGTCAATTCATCGAAGAGTTCGTACAATGTGAATTCGCAAATGAGGCTGAGCAATGGGCAGGTCAAGTTTGAGGTGTTTAGGCAAAATCGAGCTAATAGGGCTTGTTTGATTCACAACCAAACACTTCTTACGATGTGGTCGAGATTTGGAGAAATATATTCACGATTCAATGATATTATTCTATGGTTTGAATTCTGATTTAATACACAAGTGACTTTCCAAATATTGGTTTAAACACACACACACTTAAGGGTACGAATACTAACGGATTTAGAATATCCAAGATTATCACAAAACGTTACTTGCTTTAAGAATAATTGTCATATATATATACATATATATTTTTTTAATTGTTTTTACAATTTAATAAGGGGAATGCGAAGTTCTACGTTATTTGACGATGTCAATCCACTTCAAACTTTCGCAGGGGGGCGATTGTGGCGATTCACATGATCTCGTCATGTGCCCGCCATCATATAAACATATATCATCATCGTGATACTCACATCATCATTATCATCATCGAATTTAAAACATATTAGCATCATACGTCATCAAGCTAAAACTAAAATTATCATTTAGTAGATATAGGCAATACAAATGCAAAATATGAGTACCTAATAGTGTGAATGTTTGCGGAAGCAAATAAAACCATTCTTATAACTAAACATACTACCACTTTAAAAATAGCAAGTTGATATTCACAAATTGACAACAGAGGAGTTGAGCTTTATTTAGACTGAATAAAAATCAAAATCCCATATACAACATTTAGAGGGCGGGGGTTAGGTCACGTGACGTGTCGGGAGTATCGCGAGACACGCAAAGATCGTTGTTATACGGGAGGACTGGATAATCTGAAAGATCTAGCACGTCTAGTGTATCTGGATTACCTGAAGGGTCTAGCATGACTAGCGTATCTGAAATGTCGGGGGATATTGGTTATAAATAGGCAAGGGCTTAGTAGGAGGGGATTCTTTTTGTTTGGAACTTCGTCTGGGTAACACTGTCCTCTGGCAAAATAAAAGGTACTAATATAATACAAAGGGGAAATTCTGTTGAAAGTTAAAATTATCCTTCTGGATTATAATTATTTATTAGATTTTGGTGGGATTTGTTGGTTGAAAGCTATTAAGCTTAATCACATGCCAGAAATAGTGTTTTGGTACATGGTTACCAGGCGAAAGATATTTAACCTAGCGGCTGTTAAACGAATATCTTTCGGACTCTTCTAGTTTTATCCGAATTAGGCGATTCGGACACTAGCCATATATAAGTGCAGTGAATAGCCTACGAGTGTGGATAGTTTTGTTTGGTGAAAGCGAAGACCACACGTGATGGACATGCGGGCCTTTCCGCGCTCGCTGAAGCCAAACGGACCTCCAGGCTCGGTCTCATAAACTATATATTTATATATCTGCTTATATACACATATTAGGGCAAGCTACTCCATGTTTCCGGCGTCTCATTAGCCACATGGGGGGGGCTTAAATACACTGATGTTAGCCACATCCTCGGGTTAATCTCCCGAACTTACAGTTTAGCTTAGCTAGGCCCCATACACGTTTAAATATAAATATGAGACCTAGGTCTCTAGTGTTCTTTGTATTAGCTAGGGAACAGGGTTTAGCGATAGGTACACCTTAATAGGAACATTAGGACGGGGATCTTTACCTACTGAGCAATCGGTCAATCGTCATTAACTAGCATAACATTTATTCAAATTATTTTAACCTTGTTAGGTATAGTGGTTAAGAGGTTGAACTATTAATTTCTTAAGTGGTTATGACCCGGGAAGTTAGTAGGGGAAGAACAGAGTCTAGTAGCGGTTTGTAAAGATTGGGAATAGGGAACCAGTTATTTAGGCCAACCAGATATTTAACACCTAAATTAAAGGAATAATTAGATAAAATTTACCGATTATGATTTAAAGTAATGAACCTTTGGTATAGCTTAAGCGATAGAATGGCATCACTGAGGTAAAGTTGAGTCAGTTGGCAGTAGATATTCGCTTTTTCAATGAACAGAAGTAATTTTAAACTTTATTATAAATTTGATAAGGAAATTGTGGATCGTTGTATAGTGTGGAAATACAAAGCATTCCTAAGACTGGATGTGGAGAATCTGAAGTGTAAATTGCTAAGAAAAGCCGGGGATTTATGGATAGCAATAATGAAAGTTATTCGTTCCCGTATTTACATCACAGATCCCAGAATTGAATTAATTTATATCACAGGGCGTAAAAGAATTCCCTTATCAGAATAAGTCGGTCGAGAGTTGAAAGATACTACGAAAGGGCACAATAGTCTTCATGATTTCAAGGATATACTACATTTATGAATATGGTCAAACGAAAACCAAGTTCTAGAACTCATTAGAAGGGTTCAAACCTACTAGGAAGGAGTAGTGTATTAGTCTTCTTACAAATACAATTATAACTTTATTTTTTCTGAATTATCAGTTTTACAATCATTACATATATTTAGCAAGTTGTAGGGTTAGGCAGGTAGCTTAACCTAGCGTAGGCCTTGTGTAGTTAACTTAAGAAGCTTTCGCCAAAGGGCTTCCCTAAAAGATGGATCCTTCACACTTTGCCTAAGGTAGGACGTTATGCATAGATGTGATGAGATCCCACAGTGGTTTGACAAGTTATTAGCCAGGCGTGAAGGTTCGTCCATCCCTGTGCTGTATGTCTTAATTAGCTTTGCCAAAATAGAATAGATAGCTAAGGCATACAGTATTATTCCTTCACACACTTAGGAGGGTTGGCGATTTTCTAAAAAAAAATTTATATATTTTTTTTTTACACCTTAAAGTTACCTTCTTCATCCTACTATAATCTAGGTTTTACTAGGTCTTAATTGTGAAGATTATAACGACTTCCTATTTATTGTATAGGTCTAGAATCCACTTCAGATTGTTCTACTATAGTTTATTCAAGGGATGTATACCATCTTCTCAGATTAAGGTGTAATGACAAAATTTATTTAATATTGTCAAATATGAAAACTTAAGATTAATTAAATTCATAATAAAATCTCATAGATCCTGTAACTTTCACCTGATTAAAGTTTGGTAATGAAGTGTAGTTTCATATTGTACATAGACATATGTTTTCTAATCACTCTGGAGTAAGAACATGCAATTTTAAAAACTAAATTACCCTTCATTTTCGGAATCTTAATAATATTTGGGTTGATTCACATATTGATTTTTATTGTTACCTAATGTAATCTAGTTCAACTATATCTGACTATGGTCTAAATGAATTTGATATTTCATATAGAATTAAACAACTTTTATAAGAGTATCCATAAAATTTCTTATTGAAATCTGCTATAGGAACTATAGCTATTTTGTTGGCTAGCCCACATAGGAAGTAACAGTTTATATTTTGAGGATAGATAGCATTAAGTTAAGTTAGAAACTCAATTTAGTACAAAGAACCAAGGTAGCAGTAGAATAGGAGAAGCTTGCATTAAATAAGTAAGAGAATACACATTTATTTGGTAATACATGGTAGCATAGCACAGTATATGGGTACGGAAGCACTTGGCGACACATCACGGTTAGATTTCTCTTAAAAGGGCTTGAGTTACTACAACAACGTAGGATCCGACTAATCTAGACGTTCACAACGGTTTTACTGATCACCTTTGGCCATACGTTATTAAGAAAAGTTCAAACTCAATTGTATAAAGATCCTTTCATATCTAGGTTTGGTTAGTTGTAGGTTCCGGAAGGCTAGGTAGTCGTTGAAGGGTTTCCTAGGGTGTCGTTTAGGAGTAGAGTTTAGTAAGCTTCGTAGATACATTTCAGTAGGTGCATTTTCTTAGTATTTAATAGGTAGCTCGTCGTCGATACATTACAATTTGGTGGTCCCGTGACTCAGGATAGCTCTAGAGTTAGGGTAAGCTTCAGATGAAGCATTACAAAATGCTGCCAGCGTCTTCGGCACTATGCCAAAGGGGTCCGATTTTTTAAGTCTTTTTTAATATTAAATTTAATCTGTTTTAGCCTTTTATTTTAGTTAGTTAAGTTCTTAGTTTATAGTTAGTATTCATTTTTGGATGTCCAACTATCCCTGTACCAAAATTGGCTAAAATTCGTCCAGCCGTTTCGGCGTGATGAGAGGACAATGGAAATGATGACCAACAGATGGCGCCAGACTGGCATAACGCCGCGCGCCTATATACGCTATTAAGATTTTTCCTGAAATCATGACCTTTCTCCATAAAAAACTGATTTTCAATACAAATCTAGAATTTTATAATAGATAGGTATAGATAGAAGTATCCCCGCCGCCTGCCCGCTTATGACAGCCGTCAACGGGAGCGGTCGTGGTTCACAGTAAACCCGTTTTACGTGGTTTTATTAAACCTATACCCACCGTGAAACCCTGGACATCACACCCGTTGTGGACTACCTAATTCTATAATAGGGCTACATTCCATTTACTAAATACCTGCATTTAGAATAAGTAATTGTGAAAAAGAACTCCTTAGCTTATTGCACTGTTTCCTATTCTTTGTATTATATGACTTACCATATTTTAACTCCCGGGGGATAATAAACATGTCAGCTCGTTTCAGCGCCCTCTACACATAGCGACATAAACTAAATATTAAAGTTTTAGCATTCTCACCTTTGAAGCAGTGTTATACAATGTAGCTTGGGTAATAACAGTATACAATACGTCAACATGGTTGCACAAATATGTAACGTAAAACTACGTTGATATCAATAGTATTTATACCTGACGACGCGGTAGGCGCAGTTTGTAGTTCACCTGCCTACTGAGCCAGCGGGCTTGGGTTCGAATCCCGGCAAGGGCAAAACTATCATTGTGCCAACCGCGTCGTTTTAGGCATTTCTCAAAAAGTTTGTACGAAATTAAGGCTAAAAATTCTAGTTCAATTTAATTTTCCTATTTAATTACCAATTATTTTAATAATAGTTTATATCAATGTTATAGCTATGTTCGATAATTAAAGTTCTGTTATGCTTATACTTTTTAAATTATATATAATGAAATCAATCTATTGGAAATCACAAAGAAAATTGGTAACAAAATAGGAAAAAATTGAACATTAATTGGCGTCTTAATTTTGTACAAACTTTTTGAGAAATGCTATTTAACTTAAAAGTCCTAAACCCGAAAACCCAAATATTTTGCGCATGAAATATCAAAATAAATAGTGGGTTGAATAAAATCGAGCGGAATTGGAGGGAAATCAGAAGTGCGAAAATATTCAGCGGGCATCCTTTGACATCAGAGCTCAGTTTCGGGGCACTATAAAGTCGATTCTCACTAGGAGAGTCTCTGTCCAAATACCCCACGTTTGTAAGTGCCACAGACCATACAGCGGCAGCGGTTTCAATAAGAAATAAAACTTATTTTATTTGTGTAGTAAAATTTCAGATTTACTTGGACATAGCTTTTAACATAATTCAAACTTGGGGCTCCGTAGGTAGGCCTCGTGAAGGCATTTTTTTTTCATTCTTGACTCCCAAACGACATAAAAAATTAGAACTGAATTGTCAAAAAAAATAACCTACTCACAAATTTTACACGTGAATAAGTTGAGAAATGCAACCTGTAGACGAGAACAGCCGGATGACTGAAATTCGGACAAGGGAAAGCATATTTACCCAAGACCAAGCTGGAAAGGAAATGCTTCGCTTAATACTCTAGCGCTCAACTTTTTTTGTTGCTAATCTTACATTCAATTTTCCATACTGTATTCATTTATTCATATTCATATAAGCGGAAATCAATCAGTATGCCATATTTACTCGTATATTGAAAGCTACACAAAGATTTGCATATAAATTAGAATCAACATTTCCGTTACATAAAAGGCTTTGCATATCACAAATAGCTTTTGTGTACCGCTTTTGCAAATGTTGTAATAAGTATTTACGTCGTCCAGAGTTGCCAACTTAGGGGCTTCACCCTTAAATTTAGGAGGGAAATATGGAGAATGTGGATTTTTTAGGGGGTATATTTAGGGTTTTTTTTTACCACATTTGTGTGGTAATTATTACTGCAAAACGTGTTTACAATGTGAGAAACTGAATGAATACTGGAAATGGAACGTTCTCGATTCCGCAGTGTATCCTACTCTGTTGTTCGAATGTTCAAACTCATAAGTGCGACAGATTTACGCTACTGTGATTTAATTATTGTATTAAGCGGTTTACACTCACGTGAAATTGTCAGGAACGGCCCGACATATTGTTTCGAACTCGTATGGAGCTCTTCATCAGGGACGGCTGCCCGTACACCATCGCGGCAACCTCGTCACTGTCAGTGACGAGGTTGCCGTCCCTGATGAAGAGCTCTATAGGAGTTCGAAACATGTCGGGCCGTTCCTGACAATTTCACGTGAGTGTAAACCGCTAAATACAATAATTAAATATGTCTCACGAAAGTTTTATTAAAATTACTACTGTGATTTGTAGCGTGGTTTCAAAATTGGAAATTGCAGAAGTTAAGACATATTAATTTCTTATTTTTCAATAAGGGGATTTTCCAAAAAAAATTTTTAATTTTTTATCTTCAGCTCTAGGGATAAAAATAAATTGTAGTTGGCAGCCTTGGAGTAAGTGGGATTTTTTGCCTGCTACGCGGGAAGAAAATTTCGCTACCAGGCCAAGGCAAGACGTAAAACTTTAGACAAATCACGAGCGGTAATTCGTAAAGCCCCAGATCGCATATTTATGGCACAAACACAAACACCTGCGATCTGAGACATTGGCGAACTCATCGCCCTAGGTATGTTTTTTTTTTATGTCATAGGGGCATTCGAGCAAACGGATCGCCTGATGGAAAGCGATTACCGTCGCCTATAGACACCTGCAACACCAGAGGAGTCACAAATGCGTTGCCGGCCTTTAAAATGTAATGTACTATTGCAAACCACAGATCTACTTAAGTCTGCAGTTCCATGGAGCAGTGAAAACTCGAACTCCTATCTCAACGCAATCAAACGAGATAAGTGTCATGGTTCATGTGTTGTGTTCGCAAAGGAATCAAAATGTACCTAGGTACATGGTACTTCCCGTGAAGCTAGAATCATAAAATTTGAGTAAATAAAAAAATCTGAACATTGTATTTTTTTTTTATTAATATATATTTTTTTGTGTTTACAAATTATTGGCAGTTGATAAACTAATACAGGACCTATGTCGATGTATGAAGACAATAGTTTACTCACGGCAAAGTTAATTTTGTCTCGCCATCCAGTTTATTTTTTCGTTAAAACTAAATTCAGTGCTTTCATAGTTTGTACAGAATCATCGATGCGCGAGTCCGGCTCGCACTTGACTGGCTTTTTAATCAATAATAAAAATTAATTTCACTCTCGACGCCTCTTGAAAGACTAGACTAGTCTAGTTAAAAAAAATAAAATTACAACAACGATAAATTAGACAAAGATTTTGATAGCCGCGACTCATGTTATTAAGCACACAATAAAGGTGCGCTCAGACCGCCGTTTAAAATACGGAGTCGGTACGGAATCGCAGTGACGCATCGTACCGTTTTTAACGCATGCCCTCCACACCGCTGCTTAAAATACGGAGACGGTACGGAATCGCAGTGACGCATTGTATCCATTGTATAATAATTCAGTGAATTAAGGAGTTTGAGTTGGAGAACCACTCAACTTTTACTATGAAAAATGATGCCGCGCAAATTTTTGTTCGATATTATATATTATTATATTCTAGTTTACGTGAGGTTTGGCACCGACTTCAAAAAGTGATTCAAATGTAATCTGTACATGAACGGGTTATTTTCGGCTTTTCAGTTATTTTTAACCCTTAACCACCTAGGCAAGGTCCTAAGGACCAGACAAATACAAAATTTGTGAATAACTCATCGTATGCTCATGGCACGGATCTCTGTGACCTTGTACCTTTCCTCGCTGCCGTCTCAGTGCTAGCCATGCGTTCGACGCGTTCGGACGTGTGCCTCTGTGAATTTGGTGAGTATAAAACTGTCGTCAGTGGTCTCAGCGACCTTGCCTAGGTGGTCATGTATTATATCTTGCTGGTCTCTGAGACCTTGCCTAGGTGGTTGCGTTTATTTTTAAGAGGTTGTAATTTTCAATACTTGACCGCATATCATGTTTAGTTTTAGTTAAAAATGCTTCCTAATGAAGCAACGATCGAAAGATGATTACGAGAAGTGCCCTCCGATGAAGATGTCTTGCCGGATGATGAAGGTAGCGATTTAGAATCAAACTTAGAACCACCAGGGTTTTAGATGGATGTCATGTTCTGCTATAGTCATATACTGCTCTCGTCATGTTCTGATGACGAAGTGCTATTATTGCAAGTTTGAAAATGTTGCTCAACTTGTGACCAAAAAATCAGCGGAAGACGCAGTACATAGGTATGTATTGAATGCAAGAAACCAATCTGAATTCAATGCTCGAATAAACTGTTCATTGGCTGTCGCGAGAAACGGCTATAAAAATTATTGGTTTTATATAAAAATTATAACTGATTAGCTTGACTGAATATTGTACTTTAAGATTTATCAAGAAAAAAATAAATGGTCTAAGAATATTTTGTGATCTCATGTTGCAAAATTTAAATTTTTGTTATTTAAAACATTTTACGGGAATATGACTAAGCTAAAGAAATAGCTATTTTAGTAGCTTGCAATTTTATAAAAATTACTTATTTTTGTATAAAATTTATAGCTGATTTGCATGACTAATTATTGTACTTTAAGATTTACCAAGAAAATAATATATAGTGTCAGAATATTTAGTGATCTCATATTCCAAATGTTTTGAAAAAAAAAAAACGTAATAAACATAAGGGAATGTTATTATGTTAAGTTTAAAGAACATATTGATGATTAATGTTGTATCGATATTTGTTAATAAATGCCTAAAACCGTTAAAACGGTAAATATTATATAAATGTACCTCTAACATAAATATTTAAAAATATTTTAGACCCATTTCAAGTAGAGGTCTCCATGACCTCTCGTAGGTGGTTGTGCTATAGAAATCGGACGTAGGTAGTTAAGGGTTAAGTAGGTTATTTTTTTATTAAAAAAAATTGCATTTTTAACACTCACTAACCATCCTAGACAACATATTATCAAAAATTCAAAAGTTCTGGACCGTTTGTAAGGTCAAACTCCTTAATTCACTGAATTATTATACAATGGATACAATGCGTCACTGCGATTCCGTACCGTCTCCGTATTTTAAGCAGCGGTGTGGAGGGCATGCGTTAAAAACGGTACGGATACGATGCGTCACTGCGATTCCGTACCGACTCCGTATTTTAAGCAGCGGTGTGGAGGGCATGCGATAAAAACGGTACGGATACGATGCGTCACTGCGATTCCGTACCGTCACCGTATTTTAAGCGGCGGTCTGGGCGCACCTTAATTGTGCACTGATAGAAGTTTCATGATGTATTAGTTCTCAATTAAACACGTACTTGCTTCAATCATTTGTTTTATTATTTTTAGTTATTTTACAATGTTATCCTCTACCACTGACTGACACACTGCTCGAGGGCGGGGGGCGCCTCGGTTCGTTTAAAAAATCCTCTGTACTCGGTACAGGGACGCTTACTTGACAGCTCTGTTTTGACGTCATGATTCATTTAGTTTTAGCGTCTGTACCGAGTACGTTCCATTACACATGAATACTGTATGTACATTTGTAAAAAAAAGAACAAAGCTGTACGAATATTTTTTATCTGTTTCCACTACAGTCTAGTGACAATCCTCTTTTATTCTGCAGCAATAACTGTTTAAATTATCACGTACCGGGCTCCTCCGTGCTACCTTGTCCCATCGCAATAAGAGCCGTTTTCAAACGTTTCCTCATCAAAACCGTTTTTCCTTTGCTTGTACCCTTTGTTTAAATTGGGTAGGAAGTAGGAACTTGTTACAGAAAGGCGATTTGAGCGGAAGAGTTAAGAGGTTTATTTTTAGAAATAGTTTATATGTTGTGATCGCTGAAATAGTTAGGCCAAGTTAGGATATTATTAACTAGCTAGGCAATTTACTATGAGTTTCGGTATCGTATCGGCAAAAAATTGTATCTAGATGCATCCCTAGTTTTTAGAGTACAAAGATTTTGTACCAAAAACAAACTACTTTTATCTACAAAGTTTGTGCGATTCACATGGGACAGGCAAAACACGTTTGTCACGGGTCCGAACCGCAGTAGGTAACATTTTATTTTACAAACCAAATACGGCCAAATGATTGGGTAAAACAAAATATATTCCAAAATAGATACACGAATTGTTTCACTCGAACTGGACCAGATAGAGGAATACTTTTCGATTCGTACTGGACAAGCCTGCGAGGTTTAAAATTACGAGTGACATTCGCCAGGTGATAATGATAACCAAAACTCACTACTCTTCAAAACCTCGTATCTAGTTTGTAGATTGATACTGAGATACGGGCTTTGTTTTAAGTTGGTATTTGCTACTTTGTTAGGGCCCATACAGACGAACGGAACTTTCCTTACAGACGAACGGCACTAGTACAACTGCAGCCGTCGCCACCTGTTGACGGCTGCCGTCGACGCGTTGCTGGCTGCCGTCGACGCGACGATGGCAGCCGTCGAGAGGTGGCGACTGCCGTCGATGCGCCGACGGCAGCCGTCGAGAGGTGGCGACTGCCGTCGACAAATGGCGACGGCAGCCGTCGACAAGCCGCGACGGCAGCCGTCAACAGGTGGCGACGGCTGCAGTTGTATTTACTAGTGCCGTTCGTCTGTAAGGAAAGTGCCGTTCGTCTGTATGGGCCCTTAGTTAGTTTTGGTTGTCACTAGGCGATTTGCCCTTGCTGTGATTCGAAGCTAGGACCGGCGGCTGACCACCGCCCCGTCACTAATTCACATAATATTGACTTGTTAAAACATTTTTATATTAATTTCTACTAGTATTTAAATAAGGTCAGGTGCCTAAGAGAAACACATTGCGGTAAGGGAAACACTCAAAATAAATCACGGTGTGTGAGGTGATTCCAATTGTTTGAAACAGTTCTAGGTAAAAAGAAGTAAATGTACATAGAAAATATTCCAAAGTGTTCCACTTCCCCCATGTATTACCCTTACCCCACCTGACCAGTTTTAATATCCTCACGATCCAATAAAGCGATTATTTATCATTTCTGAGCAAACTCCACTATCTAATTTATTAAATTGCCTAGTTAAAACAACTTCGCAGCATAAGTTATTAAAACCCCCCAGTTTCTCTAGAACCTACTTTCTGACTAGGCAACCTACTTCACTAGATGTTACTTAGAGATTAACTTTTGCTATCCAGCAATCTAGACAATTGAACATGGCACAATCTAGCGTTTTCTTTACCTTGCAGTTCTTCTTAAAGTTTGGGACTGGAACGGTGTTAGATTGTACCATAATATTTCATAGATTTAGGTAATAGGTATATTTTCAATACTTTCACGAAATTGTATATATGATTTTAGTTTTTGCTAATGTTTATCTTCCTTGGTACATACTTAACTCTCATTTAGGAAGAGCGTTTGTCTTCTTACAATTTACTCTAAGTTTAAGCTTTTTATTATTATTTAAAATACACACGTATAAAGTTATATTACCGGACGTTGTTAATTTTGTATAATTTTAACCAACTAAATGCATCACAACTATGACGGTATTTCGCATTAACTAACTATTGTGTTGAAGTATCTTGGTTAAGATTGTGTATAGATAATCCATCATCTTAGAGTAAAGCCGTGAATGTACGTCCACAGTAAAAGTGCAGTAAAACTTAAAACTAGCACTTTACTTAACAAGATAGCCATAGCCGAGCCGTTTTATTACTATTGCTGCAATGGAAACCGGAAAATACCGGAAAGTGAGAAGGAAAAAAAAACTAATCCTGCTATGAAATGAATCGCACCATTCTGAAATTTTAGTTTTATTAACTTGATAAATGAAGTATTTAATCACTAGTAGTAGATTTCGATCTTCTTCGAAGTACATGTTTGCGTTTCTATGATACATATAATAAAAATACCATACCATCCAACTGTTCCAACTGCAGAAGACTGTATGATTAAACCCATAGCAATTTTTTCAGCTGGTGAAGAGTTTTCCCTTCCCTTGAAAGTGAAGCCAATTACGGTTTAAAGGCTACCCATACATCAGCCCCGATGCATAGCACCGCCCACTCCTAAGTAACTGATGTAAAGGGTTCCGTACCCTTGTCTCTATAAATAAGCGGAAGAAAAGCTGGTTTTTGTTCAACTACCGATGGGAATGCTTGAAAAACGAGCACAGATTTAATTAACTTTATCTATACAATTTTACACTCTTAAATAAGCCGAACCATTCTACTTTACGTAAGGGGAAATATTATTTTGCGTGAGTGTGCACATCCTAAGTCAGACCTAAGCTAGCTATTAAAAATAAGAGGGTCTGTCCCAGCGGCCTGCTGCCGATGTCATTGCGTAAGAAAGGGTACGACATCCACGCAGCTTTATAAAAGGTCCATTCACCGCCTGAAAGTGAGTTAGATTACAAAAAAGAGTAATGCTTTTTTTGCTCCGACAAAGTTACCAACAACGTTGATTATTGCCAGAAGTAGAGGCATATTACAATATTAAGTACCAGAAAGTAAATAATAAACGCAGGAGCATTCATTCAAATCCATAACATATTCATGAATAAGAAGGAAAGAGCTACAAACAATAAAGGATAAAATATGGGAAAAAGGGAACGCTTCCAGCAGCTCAGCCCGTGGAATAGTCCCCATAACGCTCTTTCGATGGTAAGGCCGATCCTATGCGAGAAGTAAGTTACAACAATTTCCATTTTGAAATTGTATTACAAAACCAAATTCACAATAAACCACCGAAGTTGCCAACTCAATTCGCGATACAAATCAGTCAACCAAACACCCAAACAATTGACAGCGAATTGATTGAAAAGTTTCTGTCATGAGTTCAACTGAACCAATTTACATCGGCCACACATCAGAGGCTTCGCCGCATTGAAATTGGGGTGATTGTAGAATGATAAGTTACGTATAAGTTGGTCCATGTGTAATCCTTTACCGTGGTTGGGACCGCGACATGTTGGCTGTGGGTGTGATTTATTGGAATCAGGGTTAGGTAATTTTGGAATACGAGTATGTTGCAATTTGTTGATATATAATGTATCTTTTCCTTGGTTTTAACCCTCATGGTAAGGAGTGTCAATTTTCTCTTTTTGATATCGACTGACCTTATCTTTAGTACTAAAATTTCCAACGTTGATCTGGGTCTGCAACTAATCATCGACTGAAGATGGAAGATTAAACTTGCCAAGCTTTTTCCGTAGCCCTTCTTTATAAATATTTGATCTAGACTTCGTTACTTATTACTTAAACATATACCCTAACGTAAAATAACTGGGATTGCATTTACAACTTTTGGCATATGGCAACCATTTTCCATAGTTACTCTCTCGTTCCCCTTGAGCCATTTTCAATCATTCCATCATTCGTCAATGAGTGAGATCTCGTTTCGGCAGTTTCACTTATCTTAACCCTGCCCCAGTCCTAACGGGTTTTCTATGAAGGGGGGTCATTATTTCAAGAAAATCTTAACCGCGCAATGCATAACGTGGCGCTAGACATGTACAGCGATATCTGTGGTAAAATTTTCTTTGTCCCCTCATCACGCCAAACGACTAGGTGGATTTTAATTTTTTTTAAGGGGATGGATGGACATCCATAGATGGTTATCAGATACTTTTATCCGACAAAAAAATACGTGGACTAAGTTGCGGGCACCTAAATTACTATAGTAAATAAACTTAAGGGAAAGTTTTTCTATGTCGATTGATGCATATTAGCAACCCTATTGCCATGTTAGCAAGTGTCGATTTAGCGGTCGTTCATAAAGAGAGCAGCTATCTACAGACAAATTCTGGGCACGGAGCCAAGCATAATGCTAATGATGACTTAGCCCGTTAGCACTAAGTAACAGCTGGATGAATGCTCAAAGGAACATCATAGAGAGTAACACAATATTAGTGAGTTGGACGAAACAAATCAAGGACGCCTGTAGAGTGGGTTTTTGGTTTGATGCAAAGAAAATATCTAGCCTGTTTCTGACTTACTTTGACCTCTTCGCTGCTCACCGGGATGGTGGTCATGAGTGGCGGCATCCAATCTCTTCCCCCGAAGATAATTGCGTCGATCTTCAGGAGGTACATTTTAAGAAAACTGTGGCATAAATCTTGATTTAGTCAATGTGAGTTGTCCATCTCTCTTTGGTTGCTCTGTCATGATTGATGACCATAGTCATAACTGAATCATAGTATGCGAATATCTTATGTACATTGTACATGAAAGCCTAATTAAGTAAATGGGTTAATACAAGATCCTTCTTAAATCACATGGATAGTTTTGTTGCTCCATTGTTTCATGAAAGACAAACCAACAAACGCACTGTCTCGTTTATAGCGTTAGTGAGATTCTAAAACCCCCACGTACTAACTTCATAAAAACTTGGTTAGCGAGGTACGAGTAAGAGCCTTAATACACCCCCTTTGAACTGAAAACTTTCTAGTGGTGCTTGAGTTCTCGTGATTTAGTATAAGTTAGACTGCAAAAAACCTGAGGTCGAAAGAATTCGAATTTGACACTGACCCATACTTATTACCATTTTTAGACAGCAAGTATATACGTTTAGGGTTAACCATTTTTAGACAGCAAGTATATACTTTTAGGGTTATAGGTTGATTGTTACCATTTTCCTGAAATACTACGAGACCGATTTCGATCGTGGCTTTTTTTGTATGACATATGTTTTTCGTTTCTAGACCACTAGAGGGCTCTACAAAAACCAAGACCGTTGTCGCCAAAACAAAACTATTTAGCCATTATCGACTACGTTTTAATATCCGGCGTGGATTTTTTCCAACTGTTTAATTTTGTAACTTGTAGTGATTTCAGTTAAAACAGCGCATTACAAATGTAATAAACTGAAGCCTGCGTAAACCGTAATAACTTCCAAAGTTTACGCAAACAAGACGAGCAATCCTTAAGAACCAATTTAATATTCGCCAAATATTTCAACTGAGTCCCAACTTAACTCGCAAGCCTTCGGAGTTATTAAGACATCAAAGGTTATCGAAATTAAGTAGATGAATTATACATTAAGTTCAAGTTTAGTATAGCTGTGGACTCGACGTTTAAAGCCAGGCAAATATTTGGAGTACGCGCAAATATATATCTAGATGTTTGCGTTATACAAACTTAGTGTTAGTAACACAAACTGTACTAACTGCCTTAAGTGACTCAATTGTATACCTCATAACAATATTAGTTTACGACATGGGTGATATCATGGGTGAGGGACCGAAAATATACTAAAGATGGGTGAAGCATGGATTCTAGCCAGCACTCTACTAATTCGACCGGTTTGTTATGAATTAAATTTTATTTTTGACTGTTTAGGGTTCCGTATCTCAATTGGCAAAAATGGAAGAACGGATAGGAATGGAACTTATAGGATTATTTTGTTATCAGTCTAGGCTCTAAAGACCTTTTTTCCGGACTGTATGGAGGACCTGACGGTATCAAGCTGGATTTAATATCAAATACTCAGGTCTGCTAGGTTTAACCGAGTCAACTTCACATGGGGAGTAGGGTAGTAAATGAGAAAATCGGACATAATGCTGATGTACCCATCTCTACTCAACTTGACCCCATGAGAGAGTGTAACAGGGTTTCCATAAATTGAATCATAAAGGGCCCAAGTAATGGTTAAGATAACCTTCGGTAAAAAAAATTTGGATTGAATTCAAATATGTTATTTTACTCGTTGATAATCTAGAACTGTCAGGTGAATAAGTCAGCCATAGCCAAACATTTGCTAAAATCAGGACCAAACCACTTGATTGAGCTTTATAATCCCAAGATCCTTTCTCAAGAAGGAAACAAGATAAGACTAGTTTTTTCAACCGGGAGGCCGGTTTTATTTAATAATAATAATAATATATTTATTTGCATAAACATGGTAAGTACAATGTAGATGATCATTATAACAATTATAATTGTTTGTTTCACATGTTTAAACGATTATGGCATGCAAATTAAAAAAATTCACAATTATTTATTACATTAGGTACGCGTGCATATTATAACAATAACAATAATTGCATTGATATTTCAGATAAAAAAATAAAATAAAGATAATGTCAAGTTATTCTTATAATTCTACGGTCTATCTATTTAACACTACCTATATTATTATTCACCTGTCATACATATACTTATTATTTATATTATTCAAGTTCATTATTACATCAACAAATGTCTATCAAATTATTACTCATTACATTAAAAAAAATCTCTTATCGTATAAAAACATTTTTCTATCAACCATTTCCTTAGCTTTGCCATGAATAAGTTATCATGTAGTTGGCGTAGTTCTTGTGGTATCTTGTTATATACAATAATACTCATGACATAACTGTTGTTTTTATGCAATGCAGTTGAGTATGGAAGTATTTTTAACTTGTATTTGTCTCTTTCCCTAAGCCTTTCGTTCGATTTTAGCAGGGTAAATGAAGATGAATTTTTCCGCACATGTGATGCTACCTCAAGGACATATAACGCAGTCAATGTTAGCAGCCCTAGTTTTTGGAAAAATGGTCTGCAAGACACTCTAGGCCCTATTTCACAAATCGCTCTTAAACATTTTTTTTTGTATTATAAAAGCCTTGTTTATGTCTCTTGAATTGCCCCATATTAATAAACCATATCTTAAAACTGATGTTACGTAGCCATGGTATGCAAGCAGAGCATTTTTTTCGCCTGCAACCAGTCTCAATTGTTTTAGAGCGTAAACAAATCGTTCCAACTTATTACAGGTTACTTTTATATGCGGCTTCCAGGAGCAGTATTGGTCTAACGTAATACCTAAAAAATTGGTTTCATTCACCTGTACAATGTTAAGTACATGGTGTTGACATAGTATCCTAAGGTCCAGCTTATGCATTTTGTGGTTCAAAAACTGAATATAACACGTCTTTGTCACATCAACATGTAAATTATTTTTATTTAGCCACGCGTCTATAGACTCTATAGTATCGTTAATTTTACGCTCGTATGTGGGTGTCTTATCTTTATTTGGTATGATGACGGTTATGTCGTCTGCAAATAGCGACATAGGGTATGGTATCTCTTTTGGAAGGTCATTGATATATATCAAAAACAATAGCGGGCCCAGAACACTCCCTTGTGAGTTTTCGTCTTCTTGGCATCCAGTGATCAGCAAATGTAAATCACATAAACTTTACTGGGTCGTTCTCAAGCTACAGATATCGTAAGTGTTATGTATCGGTCGAATGGCAATCATGTGAGCAAACTAAGAATAAAGACCAATTGCGGGTAGTTCATACTGTTCAAAGTACTCGCGCGACAAGAAGACGACCCGTTCAGTCCCTTCAAGACCATGATCATTCGGGGTACTTAATTAAATAAACACTTTTTTGTACACGATTAAGTACCGTTTTGTTATAACTAATAATGTGTGACCACTGAAATTGGTACGGAGTTATCATGTTCCAGTAAACCGCATTCAACCAAAGCCTTCCGTTACACATTTAACTGACTAAACAGAATAATAGGAAACAAAACTAGTTGTATCTGGTTATAGATATCTAGTTACAGATAGGCTGCCGGAGCCCCCGCGGCCGACCGGATCCGATAGCCGCCCGTATTTATGCTGAGTTCGCGAGTGAGAATTATTGTGCTCTTTGCTTTGTGCTTTTTGCTGTTAGTCAAAAAAACTGACGGTACGTGAGCTGACAGAATGTGATACAAGTTACCTGTCTCGCTCACTCTTATGCGATCAAGGTAAGAAACCTCTCCGATTTCACCCAACCCTGTATCATAATGTAAGAGCTCACGGACTGTAGGTACATTACTTACATTCCACCAGATATACCTCAAATAAACCACCATACCTACATCAAAAATTATATTTGTTTTTCTGTTACAGAACCCGATTTAGTTTCAAACTAAATACATAGCAATGGACAAGGCTCAAATAAAATTCTTATTCATAATTGTCATTAGTCATAATTTTCGTAGTCATAATTTCTACTATTCTTTGAATCAAATAACTTTGTAGGATTATTATAGTACAAACCTAACCTAACCTAACTAAGCCATGGGTTTTATTCTCAAAACTTTTGTGAAGTCAATAATTTCAGAGAATTATGGCAAACAATTTTATCATAAACAATACGTTAATGACAATCAATCGTTATGTGAAAAAAATCCGTAGCCCAATAGGTAGCATACACCCATTGTTATCAACGACGATATCTAATATGCTAATAATATTATAAATGCGAAAGTAATTCTGATGCCTGTTACTTCTCGTTTAAACCGTTAAAGTGGCAATAATAATAGCAGATAGTTTATGTCCCGGAGACGGACATAGGATAATTTTTATCCCGGAAAAGGGTGGTGCGTTTGTATGGGGAAGTACTATTTCTACGCAAACAAAGTTCCGGGCAAAAGCTAGCATATTAATATAAATGGATTCAATAAGTAGAAGGTCCCTCGGTCCAGGGACACATATTTATATTCAAAATCAAAATCAAAACATTCTTTATTCAAGTAGGCGTAGTTACAAGCACTTTCGAAACGTCAGTTTACAGAGAGATGAGTAAGTTAGTGATTGAATTATTACAAAAAAAAAACTTAAAAAAAAAATACAAGAAAGTTGCGTATCAAGTGTGCTGTCAGAGTTTGCGTTGGTCAAATTGTACCGGGAAACTTCACCGCAGTACAAAGAAAAAACTCGGAACATCTGCTTAAGTTGAGATATGACCATAAATCATGGAATTATACGAGGATGCACAACGGATTATAATTAAACAATATCGTATCATTCTCCAGTTGTTTAGATAAAAAACGATCTTCTTTCGTTTTCAAATAAAGTTAAAATTGAGGCACAACCATCTTGTGCATCAAAACGTATGTTTGTTTGAGGTAAAACTAACCTTAAAAGTTACTGGCAGTTACGACATTATTCCAGATATTTCTATACAAAAAAGCTCTAAAAGATCCAAGCGCATTTCACTACTAAGTTCTTCTTTCTTTGTAAAGCAACACGTTTTCGTTTTCAATGGATTTTTCAAGCCTGGAAAGCAATTACTTAACTGGTTACTAACATTAACTGAGATAGTGAGTTTGGAAACTGGATTTTTCTGTTTTTTATTGCTTAACTTGGGAGATTTCTGTCAACCTAAGTAGTGAATAATGAATATGATGAGACGGAACCAGCAGAAGAATCAAATGGTAATCAGTTTTGGAATTATCATTTCTTTTTCATCTAATCGCCGAAAAGGGAACGATTCTCTTACTTTGGAACTTTATTAACATTTGTTTTGTCACATTTTTGGTATATATCTATTAATTATTTTACTGCCTACACAAAGTCTCGCGCGCGACCCGCCCGCGCACGCTCCGGGGACTGGTTTCTTTCTGCTTTCATTGACTAAAGCATATTCTTACCCAGCTACGCGGCAGCAAAGATCGGGTAGGTAATTTTTTTGACATGCATTATGAACCATAATAACCCACAACAGATTGAGATATATATTAGTACTGATGTCGCGGTTTTCCTGTTTTTAGAAATACAGGTTATTCTATAAATTTTGGAATAATCATCCGAAAAGGCCTTGTTGCCCGCGGCGGCATTTTCCGACTACCTGGATATTTTAAGCCACACATCACTCACGGTACGCTATGACAGGGGGCCCCGAATGAAACAAGCTTAGCCCTTTTAACCTTAATTGTCCAGTTTTATATTTATAGTTGAATGCCCACGGTCTATCTGTCTATCAGCCACAGACGTCCACTACTGAACATAGTTCCCTCCGAAGTAGGTACTCCCTTACTCAGCTGTAATAAGCTGAAAAGGGCTTTAGTCTAAGATCCCGATATAGAACGACGTTCACCGAGATGTTTATTTGATGAAATGTATTTTATATTTAATTTCATATGTCAATAAATATATTGGTGTGTAAGGGGCCCCAAACCTACATCTCTCAGGGGCCCAAGCCAACCTCACCTGCTCGTGGTGCACGCTGCTGACCAACGGACGAGGCTCTGGCGACCCGCCAACCCGCACACCGGACCAGCGTGGCGGGTTATGGTCCGAACCCCTCAAATGAGATGACAACTTTACCACGGCCCCAAGTACCCGGCGGCTGCAGTTGCAAAGCTGGCGGAGACGGGCGTCGGCCGAGCACTGGAGCTAGGGGTGCTAAGAATCCCCGGGTGGGGCTCCACCGTCAAACGACGACCTCGGCTAACGATAGTACGGACAACCGACGTAGGCTATCACTGGTAACCTACAACACGCGCACGCTGAGAACGGACGAAAAGGTCACAGAGCTGGAAAAGGAGGTCAGCGGGATGCGCTGGGATATCATGGGGTTATCTGAAGTCCGAAGAGAGGGAGAGGACACGATAGCCCTGAAATCCGGTAACCTGCTGTACTACCGGGAGGGCGACCAGCAGTCCCAGGGTGGTGTCGGGTTTATCGTCCACAAGTCTCTCATTAACAACATAGTGACAATTTCGAGTGTGTCGAGCAGGGTTGCATACTTGATACTCAGAGTATCTAAAAGATATTCGTTGAAGGTTATTCAAGTATACGCGCCGACCTCGACACACCCGGATGAGGAGGTGGAGGCCATGTATGAGGACGTCAGTAGGGCCATACATGCTTCCAAATCGCACTTCACTGTTGTTACGGGAGACTTCAACGCAAAGCTGGGTATGAGAGGCGATAACGAGCTGAGAGTGGGGCAATTTGGATATGGGCAACGGAACCGAAGGGGCTAGAGGCTGGCCGAATTTCTGGAGAAGGAAGGACTCTTCATGATGAACTCCTTCTTCAAGAAGCCGCCTCAGAGAAAATGGACCTGGATGAGTCCCGACGGTTCCACGAGAAATGAGATAGACTTCATTCTGGCCACAAAGAGGCAAATATTCAATGATGTCTCAGTGATCAACAGGGTGAAAACCGGTAGCGATCACCGAATGGTAAGAGGCACATTGAATATTAATGTCCGCCTAGAAAGGTCTCGCCTAATGAAGTCTACGCTCCGACCAACTACAGCCCACATACAAAACCCCGAAGACTTTCAGCTGGAGTTAACAAATCGCTTCGCTTGCCTGGATGATTGCGTTGCCGTGGACGATATAAATAATAGGTTGGTAGAAACTGTCCACGAGGTGGGGAAGAAATTTTTCAGACCCCGCCGCAAAGATAGACCCCAAAAACTATCCGATCATACCCTCAACCTCATGGCTGAACGACGCTTAATGACGCTGCAGACTTCTGAAGACGCTGAAGCATACAGGCAGCTCAATAGACAGATCCATAGGTCCATGCGACACGATATCCGTTCCTTTAATACCAACCATATTAAAGAAACGATAGAGCGGAACTCGGGCTCCAAAGTGTTTGCCAGGGACCTGTCTATGGGCCAAAGCCAGTTAACGAAGCTGAAGACAGAAGGTGGCAGTGTAGCGTCGACGAAGCCAGAGGTGTTGAGGGAGATCGAAAGGTTCTATGGGCAGTTATATACCTCAGTTGCCAAACCTATTGATAACTTGGCCAAAGACCCGAGAGCCAAGCTGACCCGGCACTATACCGAAAATATCCCGGATATCAGCCTGTACGAGATTAGAATGGCCCTAAAACAGCTCAAGAATAACAAGGCGCCGGGTGATGACGGAATCACTTCAGAGCTTCTGAAAGCGGGTGGAACACCGGTACTTAAGGTCCTTCAGAAGCTCTTCAATTCCGTATTGCTCGAGGGCATCACGCCAGAGGCATGGAACAGGAGTGTGGTGGTGCTTTTCTTTAAGAAAGGTGATAAAACACTGCTCAAGAATTATAGACCCATCTCGCTTCTGAGCCATGTCTACAAGCTCTTTTCTAGGGTCATCACGAATCGTCTCTCAAGCAGGTTCGATGAATTCCAGCCTCCCGAACAAGCCGGGTTTCGAAAAGGCTTCAGTACCATAGACCACATATACACGCTGCGGCAAGTTATACAGAAAACCGAAGAGTATAATCTGCCACTCTGCTTAGCGTTTGTGGACTATGAGAAGGCCTTTGATTCCGTCGAGACATGGGCAGTACTACAGTCCCTCCAGCGATGCCGAATTGACCATCGGTATGTCGAGGTGCTCAGGAGTGTGTACAACAACGCCACTATGTCAGTCCGAGTACAAGACCAGTGTACGGAGGCGATTCCATTGCAGAGAGGTGTGAGACAAGGAGATGTAATATCTCCGAAGCTCTTCACCAACACAATGGAAGACGCCTTTAAGCTCTTGGAATGGCAAGGACTTGGCATCAACATAAATGGCGAGTACATCACGCACCTTCGGTTTGCTGACGATATCGTGGACATGGCGGAGACGCTGGAGGATCTCGGTATAATGCTGGATGATCTCAACCGAGTATCCCAACAGGTAGGCCTTAAGATGAACATGGACAAGACGAAGATCATGTCAAATGTCCATGTAGCACCCACCCCAGTATTGGTTGGGAACTCGGTCCTCGAAGTTGTCGACGAATACGTCTATCTGGGTCAGACGATCCAATTAGGCAGGTCCAACTTCGAGAAAGAGATCAATCGACGGATTCAACTCGGATGGGCAGTGTTCGGGAAACTGCGAAGTGTCTTCTCGTCCAAGATACCTCAGTGCTTGAAGACAAAAGTCTTTAACCAGTGCGTATTACCGGTGATGACCTACGGAGCCGAGACGTGGTCTCTAACTATGGGCCTCTTAAGGAAGCTCAGAGTCACTCAGCGAGCTATGGAAAGGGCTATGCTCGGGATCTCTCTACGTGATCGAATCAGGAATGATGAGATTCGTAGACGAACTAACGTCACCGACATAGCAAACAGGGTTAGCAAACTGAAGTGGCAATGGGCAGGGCACATAGCTCGAAGAACCGATGGCCGTTGGGGCAGAAAGGTTCTCGAGTGGAGACCACGTACCGGCAAGCGCAGCGTAGGACGGCCACCCGCAAGGTGGTCGGATGACCTGGTCAGGGTTGCGGGGACACGCTGGATGCGGGTCGCTTCTATCCGGCCCATGTGGAAGTCAATTGAGGAGGCCTGTGTCCAGCAGTGGACGTCCTATGGCTGAAATGATGATGATAAATATATTGCATATGGGTTGCCTAACAAATTTTAGTCCAGGGTATGTTTAATTAATAATAAAAAAAAAATTAAACATTTCTCCGGTTTGATTACTATTAGATAAATTCTATACCAATCGAAAGTATGAAGCCCATAGAATATGAAAACGTTAGGTTGCCTATTCTTTTCCCGTCACAACTATTGGTTAGCCAGCACGGCTAGCATAACTTTGACACGCGACTCTTTCTCGCGCGGGATATACTACCTGTCTCTATCTGTACAGTACTATGAGATAGTGACGGATGATGCTATCTCGCGCGACATGAGTCGCGTGTCAAAGTTACGCTAGACGTGCAGGTATAAACAGGTAAATCTATACCTACTAGCATTTTGCAACAGTCTGATTATTGAATTGAAATTAAATAAAACTAAGATTATTTTATTATGAATTTATCTAATAATGAAATGAAAATGTGAAATGTTTAATTTTTTTTTTATTTAATTTTTAACCAAACATACCCTGGACTAAAATTTGTTAGGCAACCCATATGCAATATATTTATTGACATATTAAATTAAATATAAAATACATTTCATCAAATAAACATCTCGGTGAAGGTCGTTCTATGTCGGGATCCTCTACTATTTATAAACGCTTATACAGCATTTGTGCTACGTGGGCTGTAGCTCGACGCAGATCCCGTGCACATAGTCCACATGCCCGTTAGTCCCACGCTGTGCTTTCCTATACGTGGTTGCCACTCCAGGACTTTGCCGCCCCAACGGCCATCCGTTCTCCGGGCTACATGGCACGCCTATTGTATTACTGGTACATCTGTAACGATAAATAATTGAAACTCCACTACCATACTGCCCTCTGCCTTTGTTCAAGAAAAGCCGGCACGCATAACCTGCCGTGGCGGTACACACAGTAAGTTTACGCACGCCTCGATTGTTTCGCCACGCCCCACGACCAATGGGTCGCATTTTACACAAACCTCGAATAAAATACAATTTTTAAGCGTCTTTGCGAATATCAAAAGAATTTCTGTAGTATTTTATTCGGTGTCCACATGTAGTCCAACTTATTGGTACTTATTGGTAGCATGAGTCTAATACAGCCTTACAAATTTTTAAATATCTCGAGAATCTGTCTTTCTGAGAGACCTCTATGCGACTATAGCTGGAAATCCGAACATCCAAACATCCGGACATACGAAAGAATTTTAGGCCAAGCTGAAATGGGACGCTTTGCTCACTCAGTTAATAACACTCCAGCATTTGTAATATTATCTATTCTGCGGCATCGTATATCATTTGTTCGACATATTCCACAGCAGAGGTATAAGCGGACATAATCCTGCATGCATTAGCGATCGCTGTTGCTCGTAAAATTTGCCTTTCAAAGCCGTCGAATAACAACCTTGCTTCAATATCGCTTCAGACAATGTATTCGTAAAAAAATATCTGTTTGTATATTGACGTAAGTAATAGACGATCCCCAACCAGTTGAAACGACCAAGTAAAGGAGTTTTCCTCCAAGTTTTGCTCGGCTGTAAGGGAAGCAATGGACTCGATGGAGGCAAATCATTCACTCCAAGTAAGCCATCCTGCAGTGGTGACCACGATCCTCTGTCATGAGGGTACGACTACAGAGAGCTGAAGCAGTAAAATTCGACGTGGTTAGCGTACTAGTGGCTAAGCAGCTGCCTACTGAGTTGGCACTCAACTATGTTATGACATTTCTATTAATGAAAATTAGGGACAACGGTGTCCAACGACAACGCTTCGAGATCTTTTCGACATCATCATCGTATTCAGTCTATTACAGACTATTTGTAGTCTTCAGTCTGCGAAGCGCCGTCTTTGGTGGCTGAGACCGATACGCGATCGGAATATCCGACCGCAAACCTGCCAAGAGACACTGGCCATTATTGATGCAGTAGGTTCGTCTTGATGTCGTTTCGACAATAAAATAAATAAATTACATATTATTATAACAAATTACACAATAAAATAAATAAATTACACTAATAGATAGTTTTGTCTCATCATCATCATCATCATCAGTCCGGAGTCGTCCACTGCTGGACATAGGCCTGCCCCAGTTCGCGCCACCATACCCGGTCCTCAGCTTTCCGCATCCAACCGCTTCCCGCCACTCGTTTCAGGTCGTCGGTCCACCTGGCGGTAGTTTTGTCAGCATTAAACTTTTTTCGAGTCGTTTCGAAGTCGAGTAAGAAAGTATCCTACAGCCGTCATTGGATATTCAGCTATCCCTATACCAAAATTGGTTAGAATTTAGAATTCGTTTCGGTGTGATGAGGGGATGAAGTTTTTTTTTTCGAACAGATGGCACTGTACGGCTTGCACCGCGTTCCCACATAAATCCTGCATCGCGATTTCTGGTTGTTAGGGTTCCGTACCCAAAGGGTAAAAACGGGACCCTATTACTGAG